>JAVQJG010007890.1:0-11350 GCA_036024015.1 Craterocephalus amniculus | reverse complement strand
GTCAGCTGAAAGACGCTTTTTAACAAATCCAGTTTGATCTGGGTGAACCAATTTAGGTAAGTAGACCTCCAACCGACGAGCAAGTGTCTTTGAAAATAACTTAATATCTGCATTTAATAAGGACAAAGGGCAATAACTAGCACAGTTAGTAGACTACAACCCTTGAGGATCAACTTTTCCCATCCCTGGTCAAGGCTCTAGGGTTCTTAGGTCTGCTGAAGCTTGTTTGCGGGAATATGTCACTTGTTATTTGCTTATTTTTAAGGTGTGATTTGTCACAAGACCTGGCTATACCAGCTCTGGTGGAGTTCATTGCACAACAGGTGGGTCAAAGTAAAGAGAAAAAACGTTTTTGCAAATATTGATGATGCAAATATTACAATTGTGTAGGGGGACACAATGTGACCATGAGTCATAAATCAAATGCTCTGTCTGTGTGAACAGCTCAAATATCTGACATACATAGTCTGCATAATAGCTGGAATATTGCCGCACATGTACACATTACCATTGACTCATTGGGCTGGAGCTAATTTTAAAAAAAAAGGTTCCACCCAACACTAATTACATAAAATCTGTCATGAAGCAATTTCACATGTAAGACTGTAGAAATCAATTGAGTTGTGAACCACAAGAATAAAATAATAAGTAGCCAGAGACCATTATCATTCTTTCAACGTCTTCTAAACGAATTAGGGACAACTACCAATAATTGATCTGCTGATCTGAGAGAACAGGAGGGGGGTATGGCTGAAGCAGATCGGACAGATACTGTGGTACAAAGCCATGAAGACAGTCAAATACAAATAAAGGATTTTAACATTTATTCTTAAACTAAGCCAACAAAGCGAAGCTAGAATTGGGGTAAAGTGCTCTCTTTTCCTTGTCTCAGTTAAAAGCCTCACAGCAGCATTCAGAACCAGCTGGAGAAGTGCAACTGACAACCACTGAGTCTGGCATAAGGCACATTATAATGGTCTAGGCGAGTCATAGCATCGATTAAAATCTCGAAATAAAGCAAAGAAAGGAAACCTGTAACTTGACCACAGAGTTACTCTGAGCATCAAACTTGAGATTGTGGTCAAGCCTTATACTGAGGTTTGTAGCTGTGGGCAGCAAATGCTGTTTTAGTGCATCTAGATTGAGCTCAACTTTGGAGGAATCTCAGTATCTTCCAAAAGAATTACACCCAGATGGGATTGTAGCACTGTTGTTGATGAAAAAAACCCAAAACAATTTTCTAAAAACTCTCCCTGTCTCCAGGCAAGCCATCTCAATTTCACTGCTTCGTGAACTAATCCAAAGTCTTCTTCGCTGGCGGCGGAAGTGTAGCGATGCAGTGCTGTGAACGGTGGATGGATCGCAGACGGTGTGAAATAGCTGTGAAAGACAAAGCCACGACAGAGAAAACAGGTAACAGTATGTCCAGCGGACTGAAGGCTGATGGGAGAGAGGCAGGGGGGCGGGGACGCGGGATGGGGCCCTACCTCCCGTGATCACTGAACTGAGAACCCTAGCCACCATGGCGGGTGGTCGTGGTCGGTGGCGGTGGGGGGGAGGGGTTTAAAGGGACACACAGAACATGCTGGAAACTCTGTACCTTTCAACGTGCCGTCAGAGAGGGCCCAACTCACCCCCGGAACCATTAAATCTAGAGGAACGAGACTGCGTTAGTTAGAAGCAGAAGAAAGCAAGGAAGGAAGGATGGCTGAGGCAGAAAAAAGAGAGGGTTGACGAGTGAGAAAGAGGGAAAGAGGGATGGAGTAAGGCCAGAAGGAAGCGATGAAAGATAAGCTGGTTTGTGTTCCTATGTACTCTTTCCAGTGATTCTGAGTCCAGTTCTTTAGATTAATGCTTTTAGGAAGTCACTGTTACCCAAACTAGAGCTGTCAAACGTACAACACCTTCAACCCTGAGCTGTCAACTTACACCCCTAAGCCATTTATTTCCCTCAATTACTCCGCCTGGTTGTGATATGTCTGTGATAAAGCAAGTTGTGGCCCCCATTTTTGTTCCTGAACAGACTTGTGTGGAAAAAAATGAAAAAGAAGAAAAAGTTCCCCAGGAAAAAAAGGAAATACCTAGCCAAAAAAAGACCAACTTAACACCAATGAAGGAAAAACAAGAAAAAAATGTAATTATTAAAGAGGATAAGGTACAGGGCCTCTTGACACAAAGAGTGTACACATAGACTGTGTGTGATACAGTATGTTCTAGGGCAGTTTCTCAATTGGTGGCAGACACCTCCTGTCAAAGGAAGATCAATTTCCATCTGTATTTCTCAAGAGCTCGACGGAAACATTGCTGTTATCAAATGAAGTTATCGTGTAGAGGAAAATGTAAGGCTTTTCCTTTCAACTTTAAGAAACCATTAGTGTCCACTGCTCCTTTTACAAAACATAAAAAAAGAGTGCCTTTGCATCAGGGGAGTAAAATACTGGAGGTGTAGGCACCGAATTCACAAGAAGGCTATTGCTAGCGGAGGCTAGCACTGATGTTTTGGTTTGCAGGAGGCAGTGGAAAGAGTAAAAAAATCAAAACAAGCAGTTTGTCACCAACTCCTATACAGCCGCAGGGAACGGGGGACAGGCAGGCCATTAGCTTCAACCCTACGAATCTCATCGGCAGTGGCTCAGCTCTTTCATCCAGATTTCGGTCCATCCCTGCCCCTGCGGCTGTACTAAACCACATGCAGAAGAGAGGAAGGGAGGGGGGTCATCTTCTTTTCGATCTGGACGTTGAAATGATCAACAACTCCCCCTCCCTCTAGCTCTGTGTATCCACTACCATGCAAGCCCTGTATGTCAGCACCCAACGGGCATGCTCCAAGGGGCCATCCCAAGCACGGCGTCTACGGTAGACCAGGCAAGGGAAGGGAGGAGGGAAAGGGAGGCGGGACTCCAGCGGTCAGCTGTCCTAACTCTCTAAAGACATTAACTATGGGGGCTTTTCTCAACATCCAGCTTTATGAATTCAATAGTGGGGTTAAAAAAAAGCCCCCACAGTTTGAGGCACAGTGTAGAGAGTCAGAGCAAGTGACCACCAGACAAAGTTATAAATTAGCCAGGGTATATGGGTAAGAGGATCGAAGGAAAAGGAAGACTCTACCGGAGTAGCAACTATAATTGAAACTAGCTCTCTAATTCCGTTCTTCCGGGTTCGGCCAAACCAAATTAAAAAGCAAAAGGAAAGAAAGGGCTCAAGCTCAAATCAAGCAGGACTCAGAAAGATGTGGAAAGACTACCGACCAGCCAGCTCCTTCTCCTTACTCCGTCTCTTTTTCTCCATGCGTTTCAGTTTCTTCTCCTCCCTGCGTTTGGCCTCCTCGGCCTCCTGGTGGCGCCGACACTTGTGGAAGTTCTCCACCACCACGCCCACAAACATGTTAAGCACGAAGAAGGCAACGATCAGGAGGAAGGAGATGAAGTACAGCAGCATCCATGGGTTGTAGTTCATTATTGGCTACAAGACAAAAAAAACAACAAGAAATTGTTTAATAATTGTAGGGTGTTCATATAAGAACAATAACTACACTTTCCTCTGTTGACAGATGATATTTATTTATTCAACACAAGCAGCATCATCTGTTATGACGTGAGCCACTGACTAATATATAAAATCATATTTACTTGTTGGTCAACTCCTACAGCGTCAAGTCCATCATACATAATGTCCACCCATCCATCTTTTGAGGCCAGTACAAAGAGAGACATCAATGCCTGAGGAGATAATGAGAAAGACAGAATTGTTACAACTGGTATACAGTCTTTGAAAAACGTCAACCTTTAGTCAGTTCTGAGGTTTCACAAATCAGTTAATAATTTAAAGCACTGTAGTTCTTGTAAGGTCTTCAAATGAGATAGGTACAACCTTAGGCGAAACCAGTGGGTCTCAAACTGGGGATCAGGACTTCAATAATAGTTGTGAGAATTGTTTTTATTTCTTTTATCATGGGTGTCAAAATTAAACTGTAAATGCAGAGATAAATCTGAGAAATTAGATTAGAAACTTTATTTTGAATGCATTAACGCAACAATTTCCAGTAAATTTCTAGAAGATTTTTGGAAATTTTCCATGGGAAGCTAAGCTGGGGAATTCTGGACTGGCAAACCGGTCACAGGAATAAGAAGAAAATATGGCAAATTATGGGTATTCATTTAAATTATTGGGAATTTATGATAATTAACTGGAATTTGGAGAAAATGTCAAAACACTTTATCACACCTGAACATGATTATCAAGAGTTTGCTTTTATATAGGCAGTCATCCGTCCAAAATAAAACCATCAACAACACATTTTATTTCAAAATAGAAGTGTAGAATTTTAAAACTGAACAGTTCGTTCTTTCATTGAACAACAACAAAAGAGAACGCTGGGTAAAATTTTACTCATTCCCTTCACCTTAGTATTCAAGGATCAAGAAAGTAATGAGTACATGTGACAGAAGAATGCACAGTGCATGTAAGGGATGTGGCCACAACAGCCTGCATGTTGTGGTTGAGCATTTTAGATATTCATGTTTTCTTGCATTAAATCTGGTTGTTTTAGCCAAGATTATAATATATTTTCCTCAACTATATATTTAAATTTCCTGTTAAGGAAACAAACCTTCAACTTTGTAAATTTCCAGTTAGTTCCCATATATTCCCATTAATTCCCATATATTGCTGTGAAAAATTTCCATCTTTGAAAATTCCAATAATTGTGCAACCCTAGTTCCACCCTTATATTTCATTTCCCTAGCACCAACGTATGTTGTCATGCGGACTGTGGCTGAAGTTTGAGAACTACTGTGTTAAACAAAAGCATATGGCACATTACATTCTGTCTATTAATCAAACGGAAACTGAGCCAAAATGCGAAGTAGAACTTGAAAAAAGAAGAGGTACAACTGTTGATTGTAAGCTACATTTATCTTCTTGGGCTAGGACCACCCTGTACAGAGGTTAGACAGACACAGAGCCGACTGAATTTGGCTAGTTACCACTGATGTGAGCAGGCCTATCACTGCTCACCACGTACAGTTATAAATTGGAGGACTTTATTCATAATGAACCATAATCTAATGGCAATAATCAAATGTAACAGGACAAGATTCTAGTGTTTTCCTGCTGGAGCTGAGTATGGCTGCTTTTTTACCTGGTGACTGTATAATTTTGTGTGCGTGTCATTTTTCTTTTTCTTTTTTTTATTATGTCTTTTTATTGTAGTGTTTTTTTGTGTGAGACTCCAGCTGCAAATTAGCAATGCTACAGGTTGCAGTTATAATTAATGTACTGTTTTCTAGCAGGAGATAATAAACATTTGTGGGACCATACAGTTTTCCTGTCTCACTCACGGAGGTGCTCACGGATCTTAAATAATAGCCAGCTATAAGACCAGGTAAGGACCAAATGGTTCTATCCGTCTACATAAAAACTGTCAACTTCAGAGATTCTTTGGTGTCTTTTCCACGACTAGTATCAAGAATATTTTCTGAGCTCTTACCTGTCCCAAGTTGTCAAAGTTGTACTTGTGCCTGACCCATTTATAGCTGGCTTGCAGACAGTCGGACTTATTCGTGATGTTCCGTACGTCTTCTCCTTGACAGACAAAGAACTTTCCCTTGAAAAGCTGAGGAGAAACAAAACAAACAAACATGCCATAAAAACTAAATGAGTGAATCATACTGCTTGTACAGTATTTGTTTTCAAGTTTTACGATGAAATCTGTTTTGGTCAAAGAATTATATGCAGAGGTGACCTTTACAAGGCTCACACTTGATTTATATTCTGGAGTGAAAGTGAACTTGCACATAGCAGGTGAGAGCATGGCCATCTAGAGCTTTCTGGTTGACCGGTATAGGCTGAAGGACAGTTATTTTGAGGTTAGCATTTGGGTTCTTCTATAGCTTTATCTGCTGGGAAACTTTTGGACTGGGATATGGTGGTAGTCATAAAAAATATGAAGGTCATGGACTGGTAATTTCCAATTACTGCTTCATGGTATCATTGCAGCCATTAACTCTTCATCACTTCAAATGGACAGATGGTTTACACCGGTTCACTGGCTGATGGCAGATAAAAAGATGCCAGTACTGGTCCAAGGCCAGAAAACTCATTCCTATAGATTGGTCCCTGGACTGTGAGCCTTGAAATCTCCATTGACACTATATAAGCTCACAAAAGTGCCAGTGTTTATGAGTTACAATGTAGAAAACATGGAAAATCTATTTCTGCTAAGCTTCCAAGAATCTATGTCCACCCGACCCTGAAATCTCACCTGTACTCCCAGGATACCAAAGATGATGAAGAAGGCACAGCAGATGACCACAATGTTGCCGATGGGCTTCAGCGACGACATCAGCGTCTCCACCACCAGCTTCAGCCCCGGGGCTCTGCTGATCACTCTGGAACATGGGATAATGTCAAGTGTTAGAGTGTGTACTGTATGTGTTTGCACGTTTGTCCAGCATACACTTTGAACATCTGAACATCAGGAAACAAAGGGTTTCAGAGCACAGGCTGGATACATTGTGGTTCTAAAACTTTATTCATGTGATTTGTTGCATTACAGAAGATATGAATCAACTAAAACAACTTGAGATAACAATATTAAACAATGAAAATATGGAGCACAGTTTTGCCTTGTTTCATTAAAAAAATGAATCAGGATGTTTTGAAGGACCCATCAGACTATTAGAAGCAGCTTGCCTAGAGATCCAGCAGGGGTGCTTCTGTCTGCTTGACCTGATGCACAATCAGGTGACCGCTTCGTAAAATCAAAACCAATTTTTGGCAAGTAAAATGGAGGAAATCAGCAAACAAAGTTGTGTAATGACAACAATCATGATACCCTGATCAGCAGTGTTAGGGTGTGTTTATGGATTTATATCCTTAATGGTATTTACAAAGATGAAGTAATTTGACTTCTTATAAAGCCACAGTTTCCTCTACAACCAGAAATTAGGTCCTCGAGTCCTGCAAGTTTAAGGTGCTTCGCTCCAACACCTGCTTCAACTGCTCATCAAGTTCTGCTCGCTGACTCCTTGATGTGACTTAGGTGTGTTGAGACAGAAAAACTACAACTTGTAGAGCATCTGCTCAACAATAACAAACTTACTGACTCACCTGCTAGTCAGCACAAGAGGTGACATATAGAAAATCTTCTTTATACCGGTCAAAAACCCACGAACACCAGATAGTATCTGGCTGTTGAGTACAATATGAAAGTCTAATTTGTGGTTGTGGATCATCTGGGTTTTAATTAGCTCAAGCTGGGCTCAGCATCAATGGGAACATACCTTCTGTGCGTACACAATTAAAGGTATTGTAGTTGGGACAGAAAAAACAGTGGCAACTCACTTTTTCTTTCCAGAGTCACATATCCACCCACTGTAATAGCCTACAAATAAAAAGGCAATAAAATAATATTAATTTTTTTTTTCCTCTTTCATCTGTTGCCAAGATAGCTGGAAGCTTATTCCTGTCCATTCCACTTTATCTCATATTTGCAATCGTCTGAAACACAGCCTGTTGGACACAGTGTAACTCTAATCCTTCATGTTGTCATAGTAACCAGCATGTCCTCTGGAAGGTAGAGATGTACTGGACCATTAAGTTATATCCTTCAGAGCAGTATTGCTAAAACCACTACGAGTCATGGTAAGTTTATCTGTATTGCACATTTTCAGATTCAAGACAATTCAAAGTGCTTTACATGAAATATTAGAATACAGATAGTGACATAGTAAAAAGCAAGGTGTAGTTACAATAAAATCATTTAAACACAAAAACAAATTATTAAAAACATTGATGGTAAGATAAGATAAAAGATCCTGTGCAGATCTCAGGCATAGACGCATGAGAACAGAAATGTTTTCAACCTAGTTTAAAAGTTTTACATTTGTTTAATCTCTATTGGTAGTTTGTTCCACTTGTTTGTGGCATAAAAGGTAACCTGGAAACATGTTGGGAAAGTTTTTAATTGACTGGTTAAGGTGAGTGTTCCCATGTTTAAAACCAAAAAGAAAGAATAAAAAGAGACGTTTACTTTATGGCAACAGCACTGTTTCCCGAAGTTGAGAAAAACTCCATTAGCAACAGAAAAATGAGGTGCTAAACACTTGTTGGATCACAGACACCTCTGACTTGTTACCGGTTCTCTCATTTCCCATTCTCACCACCCTTTCCTGCTTCATCCAACTTTTGCCCTTAAAGAAAACACCCACATCTAATTGAGCCAATGGGCTGATGAGGATGTTTAATGAGTGCCACTGGGGCCCCTTTGCACTGCACTGACGCTCTGAACATGTGTTGCATAAAACCTAATGGATGCACACTCTTCTGTGTCCACATTCACCAATACCAGATGATGAGCTGATAAATACCATGACACATGGAAAGGTCTAAACAAAGAGGAACAATGCTACACAGTGAAGGAGGTCTTTGGGTTGATGATCGGCCCTGCCTTTGTCTATTGTCTACAGTGCATGTTTTTCCCTGTGTAGACAGCCGAGTGAAAGAAGAGTCAATAGCACATTCAGAGAAGACATGAGATAATAAGAAGCCAGGACAATGTTAATCAATATTCCTGTACACAGAGCACGGAGGTAACTGACTCTCTTTGTATTCCTAAAAAACTATATTGGGTCGAGGTACAGCTTCTGGTCTACAGAGGGCACTTGTGTTCAACAACTGTGAATTCATGCCTTCCCCTCTGTGAGATAATGCAAATATGTTCACAGACGTCTAAAGATTCCCAGCAGCACTCCTGTGGGACTCATGCTATAGACATATTTGCATTGAATTCCTTTAAAAAGACAGGGAACAACGTCCAGCCCAGTTATTTTTGGTCATATGCAGGGAAGAATTTACACACCATTTTTAGGCATACACTCCATCTGTGAAATGGATTGAAAAACAGAGCAGCTATGCATAAAAATTATGTTTTCCAGCCAAATGTTTAAGTGTTCATTCACATTTTAACTTCACCCTCCCATTATTTCATAAAGGTTCCCATCTCACTCAGGTGACAGTTAGAGAGTGACACAGCGAAGGAAATGTGGGCTGAACTGAAAGGTGCAGCTTCTTTAGAAATAAATGAATTTGCAGAATCTATGAAATGATGATGTGTGCACCATATGGTAGTATATAAATGACTTTAGCCACCTCTTACTGTATACGATAAAAGGACATAGTGGAACCATTTATTGAAAGACCTGCAAATATAAATGCACTACAGCAGTAAAAGCAAAGGCAAACTTTTTCCAGATCTAAAATGCCTGAAAGTTTACATTTTTTGTCACTGCCTTTATTCATACACAGCCTGAATTTCTTTAAGCAGATTCCTTGAGTAGGGATAGTTTCTCCAGGTTTCCTCAAAGACTTTCCAAAACTTTTCTTTGGACATTTGTTTTGCTCTCTGTCCAGATGATCCCACACTCCATCTGACCTCTTCTCTGTCATCATGGCGCATACCTCTGCCTTTTTTTCCTAATCCCTTTCCTTCAGAATGGCTCAACAGCCACCCATGCAATGGAGAACATTTCTGAAAAGGTTTTAGTAAACAGTCAACGGGTCAACTGTAGGTCCGGATGCATCTCTTAGGTCCTGTGTCAGATCTTTGAGGGATTTATTCACATTTCTTTAGCTGCAGGTACTTCTTCAGGCAAAACACTTCTTTTGTCTTTCGCTTGTCCAGTTTGCTTGCACATTCCAAGGATACTAGCATCTTAAACAAATCTTTTGATTTGTGCAATCGCACTATTTTATCTCTCAAACTTTGGTATTTCTTCATTCTTGCATAGATACTTGAAATGTATGACTCTGTGAATGCTAATGACAGATTCATTGCAATGGTGACTATTATACGATCAACACTGGCCCATCCCTTCAGTTAGGTACCTTTCTATGCCTACATGATTCATTGGTCAATAACAAGTGGCCTCACAATAAATAAGATATTCCTCAGAAAATGGTCAGACGTGAGGACTGGACTGAAGATAAGCGAAAAAGCAGTTAAAGCCCACAGAAAAACTGCGAGACGTGTGGCAAAAACCTGAAGACGTATTACTCAGAACGAGCTTAAAAAGTTACAAGAATGTTTTGCTGCTTGGAAATGAAATTTCAGGAAAAGAAAGGTGACTGAAATGTTTTACACTGTGATTTACACTTCCTTTAGATTGTATATTTCCTGTTTCCTCTTTGCTGCTTTGCATATTAAAACCTCAGGACAGCCTTCCTACCATTTTCCATCCTGTCCTTTTAACCAGCTCCAGTAGGGAGAGTAACAAAGGACAGACAGACTTCTCATTATGGATTAATACTCGCTGATGATGTACAGTAGGGATAATCAGCCACTTACTATGGAGTTCAGTTTAATTTGGAATCAGGAATCATTATTCATCTCTATAAAGCAGATTTACCTTTTATTCCAAATCAAAGGGGAATTAAAATTTTCATGTAAACGTGGCCTTTGAGGAAAGGAAACAACAAGAAGGGCAGTGAGAAACTGGAGTGTTTAAACTTAGCAAACACAGAGTTGCTGAGACAGAGATGTCAGGAAGAGAGGGAGGAGAGGAGGGCAGGAGTATAGACAGAATAACAATTGAGACAGCCCCCCTTTTTTGACTGAACTTGGTTTCTTATATGCATTTTTGATTTTCTTCTCACAAACTACAGTTGGATTTTTTTCTTTTGCTCATCAGAGTATCTGTGTGAATATTAAAACTCAAGACCTTTGAGTGAATAGAATTAGTCAGAAACCATTAACAGCGTTACTCCACCATTGAAGTGAGGTCATCCTGCACATGTTAAAAAGCAACACTTTCCCATTGCCATGAGGGGGAAATGTGAGATTGGGACACCCACCAGATGTCTTTTTCAGACTTGGAAGTGAAAATGACAAAACAGGATAAACCCAAATAATATGTAAAATGTATTACGAAAGCATCCAGTTTCGTGAATACTACAATACTTAACCCTCTGGGTCCTATGATCACGCCGGCGTGATCAGATCACATGACGTCTTTAAAGCGCTATACCTAAAAAACTATGTCACATAGAGCACAGTGCTGTCAACTTTACGCGAAAGTGCGGATTTCACACTCTATCCCAGTTTTTATTTGGCGCCGATAGACCAAATAAAACCGGAGATATGATTGTTTTAATTTGTTTGTGTAAAATATGTTTATCCGCGCATAAATGCGCACTTATACTCGTAGGATGGGACGGCGCGAGGGGCATTTCTCTCCATATTTTCGCCATTTTACAAACTGGGAAAAGTGGTCGAATATGCTGATTCTCTACATGACGACTTTACCTTAGCGTCTGCCAACATCAGATGGAGCTAGCTAGAATCGCTGTGTCA
>JAVQJG010007889.1:0-11461 GCA_036024015.1 Craterocephalus amniculus | reverse complement strand
CCTGACGTTTTTCACTATCAGATCCTGCTTCAGAGTACGGGCCCCTGGCAACTACCAGTTACAATTCAGATTTCTTGGACTTTACTGGACCAGTGTCAAGTTTCATATTCTACTAAAATCTGCTCGTTAACACTCCGCATACTTTCCCCCGAACAATGGACGCTCCCAGTGTTAAGCTACTGTAGGTCTGCTAGCTGGCAGCTAATGGTACCATTTGGTTTTAACTGAAGACATGGATCATCAGTGTTGTCAGCCTTCTCTTTCCAGAAAGGAAATAAATACTAAATTAAAGCTCAGAATGCAGATGTGCCACTGCTGTGGTTCTCAGGTTAATATTTAAGTTGCTAGTTTGACAAAAGCTAAAACCAAACTTGTCATGTCATCATGATGTAATCAGCAACATCCTTAAATCCTCACCTCTCCTGTCTTTGTCTCGTTTCAAAGTGAATAAAATACTTTTCAAGCCCGTTTGAACTTTAAATACAATCATTGGTTCATTTTTTCATTCACATACATGTTTAGGGAAGAGAAAACATTCTTGGAACAGAAATGACAGGATACAGCACGTTGTATGAAGGAATGAAAGTCTCTTTTTAAAGATACAGTAAGCAACAGCACATGCATGCATACATTATATTTTCTCTCTCTCTCTCACACACACACACATACATACAAACACACCAGCAGCCTGGCCTGTGTGCACATCTCGTCAGGTTCTGTTCTGCAGCAGAAACTCTGGACGTGCACTCACATGCTGCCGAAGCGAAGCGTACGGATGAAATGGTCCACGTCTGAACGCACTAACCACAAGAACACACGATCCATGATGAGAGATACAAATGCTCTAGTAGAACTCCTGTGTTTGCTTAAATGTTGCGCTGTTGAAGGGTGTTAGGTGTGGTGCGTTTAACCTGTGTGTGTGTTTGCCATTGTGCATCTAGGCTGCTGTCTCATCTCCAAAGTAGGAGAATCCTTTGAACTCGTCTTGGTTGATTTGCTTGATGATGCTGTCGTCCACGGGCGTCAGGACGGGCTCTTCCCGTGTAAAGTCCTGGTCAAAGTTGTTGACGTCCCTTTTGGTTTTCTGTAAGAAAGAACAATAGATGATATCTCGTTTGGTGGATTTCAGCCTTCCGAACCTTTGACGAATTCCTGCGCTATGACATCAACAAACAATCAGATCACGGGTTCCTTTCTGTAGGGAAGGTTTATTTGAATCTTACATTTCATCTACTAGAAAACTCAAAGTGCTATACACAAAACTGCAGCCCATAAAAGTGCTGCCCAAACATGTCGACCCAATGATCTGCAGCAGGAAGCATCCAAAAGATGCAGGACCAAGGCTGGACGGCCTGCCGGACAGCACAGAATAGATGTTAGCCATAAATCGCCTCTCTGTTCTATCGTGTGTGATGTTTATGTTCAGCAACAAGCACAAAAACCCGCAGCTCGTGTTTGACAATATTTGCAAGAGACTTCACAGAAAAACAAGCCCAGAAATGCTTTCATTCGTGCACATCACTGCACACAATAAATCACCACCACACTTCAGCAATTTATTATTTTTACCATGCGTGAGTGTGAACCGTGAGAAAACGAGGACTCCTTCAGATAGCTGCACATTATTATGACAAAGAAAATGAAACGCTGTGTGAGGAGGGGAATGCAGTGATAAGCATTAAGCCTGTGGGAAGAAAAATAATAAAAGAATCTCCTAAATCTATCAGGGTCTCTGGAAATACGTTCAGCATGGAGATCACAGCGTTCACACACAAGCTGAAAGAAGTGGATGAGCTTCATCCTAGCTCATATTAAAAGCAAAGTATCCCAAACACAGGATCAAAGCTGGAGCTGGTACAGAGCGCCAATCACCCCCATACCCTCTGGTTATGTCCACAACTTATCATCTTACCAGATTCCCAATAATATTATGAGGATGTTATTAATAAAGGACTGTGCTGATACTGACAGGCTACTGCTATGGAACTAAGTTCAGGAAAAGTGGGCTGCTTTCATCAATAAGCAGTAAAACTAACCTGTAAGCCCACCTGCTTGTTGAGACCGATGACATGAAAAGTCCTAAACACAGGTTTTTACAGCGAGCTGGTGTCTCTGCAGCGTGTGAACTCACAATGCGCGGCTTGAACGGCGGCTTGACCTTCCTCTGCTCCAGCAGCGTCCAGTCGATCTCTCTGAAGAAGGGATGGAGTTTAATGGCCTCCTCCAGGCCCTGAGCCACCACGCAGCCCAGACGTTTGTTAGGACTCTTCGTCATGAACTGGTGAGGGATCAAACGTAAAACAAGGGGGGAAAAAGGGATTGATTTCTTTTTTCTCGAGGAAAATATAAAGTTTGAGAGGTGTGGATGGTTTAGTGCCATCTACAGGTTTAATCCTCCACTCTGGACATTTATCCCATCATAACAGCAGCTCATTATGTAAATATACAGCAAATGCCTGGTTGAAGACTTGCAATATATCTGTGGTGTAGTTCTTAATTCAATTTGATTACACATTAATCAGAACATATTTATTACATTTCAGGTGTTCGAGCTCCCTTTCTCACATTTTGCACTAATCATGAACCTAACTGGCTTTGTGGAAGGAAAATGGGCTTTTTATGACGTAAAAACAATTTTTGTTCAATTTAAAGCTTCTAATCTGGTCCAGAGCATTATTTTTCCATTTCAAGTCATATCTATTAATATGTTTTTATTTGTGTGAAGGACATCAGGTTCTCCCGATAAAAGAGGAAGCAGTTACAAAGAACATTTGTGGTGAATAATGAGGGAAAAATACACAAAAACACAGATTTACAGGATTAAAGGCTGTCAGACCAGCACTGTTTGCAGATGTGCCACAAACTCAGGTGGACTTTGATTCCTGTTTGCAACATGTGAGCTAATCTAAAGTAAGCAAAAGCCAAAGATGTGGTTAGCTGGTTTCCTCCGAAATCTTGATTTGTGGGGCACACACATTCCTCAGATTTAGTTCAGTCTGAAGCGATCTGTTGAAGTTCTTCATGTTCGCTGACTACAGATACAGTTGTGCTCAGTTTACATTCCCGCAGAAGTTGTGATTTTTGGGCCATTTTTCAGAGAACAGTGCAGAAGCCGGTCGTGTTCTCCTCATACTCTTTTCCAGTGGTTATCCCGAGATTACGAGTTCATTTTCTTGTTCTCTTGAGACTGCCAGGACCGTTTTCTCGTAATAATGGATCACTTATGTAGTAATCACGACAAAACAAAGTTTGTTTTTCTGGAAAGGAAGTTCTTTGTCTAGAGATCACGAGAGGATTGTTGTACGACATCATCTAGGGAGGACCGCTGATCAACGCCGAATGCACCAGGCGTTTTCAGCTGCAGTCCATTGGAAAGGTTTTAAGAAGCCTAAGAAACTGATCAAGACCCTGCACTCCTTTTTATTGGGAGCAACCCTATTAAACACAGTCAGATGAATCCGCTATCTCATTGTTCAATCGATCGGCTTCTGTAGAATATGGATGAAAACACTAAAACTTTTTTCAGTTACTGGTTGGTGAAGCCATTTACTGTCTCTTTAAATCAGAATGACAGCAGAAACTAGCTAAAGGACCCTGATCCAAACTTTACACACCCTGATGATTTTGTCCTGATAACATGCACGTTAGCAGAAACGGGTTTGAGAGGCTATTAAAGGTAACCATCCTCACTTGTTTCTGTTTGATAGTAATCAGTGTGCGTGGAGAAAAGGTCCGTTTCTGAGCTCCTGAGTTCTGACACACATCCCGGGTTTCCAGATGTCACGGAGAGCAAATGAATGAAACTGTATGAAACAGGAGAGGATATGAAACGATATCCAAGGAGAGACTCCGAGCTGTTATTGATGTTAAAGGGACAATCCGCGGTATTCAACGTTTCGATCAGGGTCATTGGGGGGGTTTCTGTTAGATAATAGATGGCTTACTCAACCTCTGAACCATGGTTGAATGACAAGTTGTTTTTTTATGATTAATATTATCTGTTAATGATCAGAAGAATATCACAAATTCTGCCAGGGTGTGTAAACTTGTTTCAGTCGTGTGGACTCTGGTGAGTTCAGCAGGACGTACATAAAAACATGAAGTACTAGCAGCTCTTTCTCTCCTCGGTGTGGGGCGGTGATAGTAAAGCACCTCTCTCTGCTTATGTCTGTTTTATTTCCAAAACTACGCGCTTCTCTGACAAACTACACAAATCTTCCCAGTGCATCTAAAACTTGTTAAAGCTGTGAGCTGGAGCCCTCAGCGTGGGACTGGGTCCTTAATCCTTCTTCCAAACATTCAGGCCAGAATTATAGTCCTGTCGACCATTTAATGTCAGACTAATCCTGTTACTTTGTAGAGTAAAAACCTTCCTGTAATATCATGTGTAGACTCCATCCTTCTGGCTACAGCCAGCATTACAGAATCTGATCTTTATTTTTTGATTTCAGTCTACTGGAAGGTTTCAGGATCCGATCCCAACGCAGTTCTCTGAGCCGGACTCTGCTCCGCCAGAGCCCGGTGTCCTCAGTCCTGTTGCTTCATTAACTGTATGTACTGAGCTAACCACGGATAAACTGAGCCTTTAAGGCTTGCAATGGGTCCAGATGGGACATTAGGAAGCTGAACTTTGCTCTTTGCAGAGGAAATAAATCCCGTTCATGCTCTGATGGAGCGAGGACTTCTAAAGGGCAACATAAAAACGTTGAACTTGGAAAAAGTTCTTCCAAGTGTCCGTCAGCATTTCTGTCATGATGTTCTCGTGCACTTCAACATCAGCGTTGGTCATGTGGCTTACACTCCTCCAGCCGGACTGCATGTCCAATCAGAGTCCAGAGTTCCGGTCAAGTGACTGGTAAGGGTCAAGGACATCATCCAACATAAACACACACACTTTCCCACAAGGCTTTGCAGTCAAACTGCAGCAACAGCCAAGGTAAACGCAAGGCTTGTGATGGAAACACTGCATGAACAAATACACAAACAGATGCTCGTCACACTCACACGCACACACAGACAAAAAACACAACCAAAGTAAAAAGGAGGGATTATCTCGTGTTCTTCCAGCGAGGAACAGGAAACACAGATCAACGCTGAGAAAAAAAGGAATCTTCCCTGGCATGTGAGGAGCAGGGAGCAGCAGGACCAACATGGCTGCAGATCATTTCCCCCCAGCAGAGACCCACAGGCCTAAAAGGGCTGGAGCCTGGTTCTGGTGCCAGGTCGGAACCGGTTCAGTTTTAAAACTAAAAAGGTTGCTTTTAAAAAGGGCAGAGAGTGACTCCAGGACCGCATGGTCACATCGCTGCAGGCTGCGAGGGGTGATGGGAAGCAGGGCAGACAGGGGACGGCACGGGACCACCACCTGTTGATGAGCTTCTGAGGATACGAACTAAACCTGAACAGACTGCGGTTTACAACTTTTAGATTAACAGAACAAATGTAATGCAGGTTTGATTCTCCTGCTCGGTGCTGGGACAAAGCTCAGGTGGAAGTGCTTCTACTAGAAAAATTATCTTAGAACACCGACCGCTCGCAGGATGGACACGGCCTCCTTGCTGAGCCAGACCGGGTAGAGGACGTCATCGTGGAGGATGGACTCAAACAGGTCGTCTTCATTGTCAGCTTCGAACGGCGGCTGTCCCGCCATCATCTCGTACATCAGGACCCCCAGAGCCCACCAGTCCACTGACGGGCCGTAATCCAGCTCCTGCAGGATCTGATCACACACAGGGACAAACCTATGTAAGGTGTCGGGCTTAGAGTTTGACCCAACATGAGCGAACATGCAGATTACGGATCAATCACTGATAGATGCTTCATTCATTCTGAAAGTGTCCTGTGACTGTTGACCAATTCCGTGCCAATGCATGAAAAGCTTTGCCACAGATGGGTCTGAAATGTATATCAAATAACGAAAAGCCTTTGAATGACCATAAAAAATGATTTGTTTTATTTTAACATAATACAACCCTGTTAGTCTAAATCAATGTACAACCTAAATCATTACTGATTAAAAGCTGAATGAGTTCATCTGACTCATGTTTGAAGTTAGTCCAATAAAAACAGCTTAAAGGGATACTGTGCAACTTTTGGCCACTAGGGGTCCTAAACCAGAAATTTCCCCCCAAACATCAGCCTAATGTGGAGTTAATGGATGATTTCTTGGGTCAGTACAGTGTTGGGCACGTGTCGGTGCTCTGAGGGGGCTGCCCTCCTCAGAAACCTGACATGGTCACTTTGCATGGGCTGACCCGTCTCTCAGGGATCATGTGACCTGCAGCTTTGCTCTACACGGGCTGAGCTTTATGCTACTTTTTTCTTGGAAGTTTGTCAGATCTGGACAAAGAAGAACAGGTAGTCTGAGGAGCCCAGAAGGAGACACTGTTTTCCAATCGTGTCGTGAGGAAGTTACAGGTTCTGCCCCCTGGTGGCCAGAAGTTACACCAGAGTCATTTAGTTTAATTTTTAATGTTTATTAGACAAGTTTTTGAGTTGGCATCACTATATCTTAATTATTAACAATATTTAAATTACAATAATAATCTGCCTTTCTTAATTCATTTGTTTACATTTCTTATTTTTGCCATCCTAAGGACCGTATATGTTGTTTATTCAAGACATCATTTTCTCACACTTATCTCTAATCACTTCAAACCTTTCTCCCTTTTCTGTTTTATTTTGCTTTCCTTTGTTTGTCGGCAGAAAGTACCAACGTCTCTTCACCCTGTTAGTTTTTTTATTTGTGAATACACACCTTATCACAATAAAAAAAAAAGGCTTTGTAAGGCTTTGTATAAAAAGTGCACCATCCTGCAGGTTTTAAGCGTCTGTTACCTCTGGTGCAATGTAATCGGGCGTCCCGCAGAAGGTGGTGGTGGTGACCCCGTTGAGGATTCCTTCCTTGCACATCCCAAAGTCGGCCAGCTTGCAGTGGCCATCAGCGTCCAGCAGAATGTTGTCCAGCTTCAAGTCTCTGCAGAAAGGAGGAGCACAAACCTGACAATCTTTACCTCACACGCACAAAAATGGCACCATACATATTAAAAAAAGAGTCAAGGTTTTTCAACTCTTTATTCACCCTGAATTTTTCAATTCAGTCCAGATCCAGATCTCCTGTTTTCCTATTCTTACATGATGGATGCTTCTCATTAACACCACATGTTCCCCAGAAGGATGGAATTCAGTTTAATAACTATTTAAAGCTCCCCTTAATCCCCACAGGGGCTGTGGTCATGACAAGGTGAAATACACATTGGAGGATGGAAGAGGGCTCGAAAGAGAAAGTTGAGGGTGGAACGACATGAAGAGGAAAGAGAAAAAGAGTCAGAGCACAGCGGGAGAGATAAGAGCTGCCGTGCTGACAGATGACATGAATGCAGCCGCTCTCAGCTTGATGGTTGATTGCTAGAAAAATGTCAACATCTCCTGGATGCAGCCTCTGCAGCCATTCAGCCCAAGGTGTTTTCAGAACATGCAGCCGCCCCAACAAGCAGGAGAGGAGATGGAGCGTGCTGCTCCAGTCCACAGCTTATGCAAGTGTTCTGTTTCTGTACAGCCCAAAAAAAAAAAAAAAAAAAGCCCGTTTCACAATGATTGGGCAGCTGTGATTGGCCGACGCTCAAGTTTGTTCCTTTCTGTCCCATCATGTTTGGCTTTGATGATTCTTTTTATGTAAAGCAAAACAGCAGAGACCTAAATCTGTTTCAGAGGTGGTATTCCTGTTCCTTAAAGGGATATACCGTGTAGCCTTGACCCAAATCTTAACAAAGTCTGAGTATTACTGGACGATTTCTGGGGTAAACATTCAGTGTTTGACACATGTCGCTGGTCTGAGGGGGCTGCCCTCTTCAAAAAGCGGACATTTTAACTTTGCAGGATCGGATCCCTCTCTCATTGGATCATGTGACCTGCAGCCCCCCCTCTCTAAAAACACAGAGGTCTCTGCTTTGTACCAGGCTGTAAACATGTTTCATTCTGCTGGAAAGTTGCTCTTTTCACCATGAGAGTCTACGGGGAATTGCTCAGCCAGCCCCTAGTGGAGGAGGGGGGAACTGCAGCCTGAGGGGGAGCACCTCCACATGGGCTTCTCCTCTCTCAGGCCGAGGTTGTCCTGAAGTTGCAGATGTGGGTTTTTGTCCCTGTCTTTACCCCTCTATCCATCCGAATGATGACAAATCAAACTGTCCAATCACAGAGCAGACAGCTATAGAAGCCTCTAAAAGGGGGAAAACAGAGATTTTTAAAGATAGAAGGTACATTGATAACTTTATATTGAACTCATAATGTTTTTTTTCTGGAAGAAAATAGACAGAAAATAGAGAGTTTTATGCAGTAGCAAAGAGAAATTTAAAAGTAAATCATGTAAAAACAATAAAAAAAATAAAATAGATGGCTCACGGAAAGAGACGTTAAGGCCTCCAGCTGCAGCCTACAGGACATTACTTCACAGTAAACGTGTCACACTCCCTGTGTGACGTTTGTGCTATCTACAGTTCAGTAATGGCAGGTATCTGGGTTTTGTGCAAACTTAAACCATCCTTGGTATGCTAATGCATCCCAGGACATGGCATCATGTCCTGACAGCTGTCTTTGTGCAAATCCTTTTTATTAATATCTTGATCCGGGACAGAATCACGTTACAGCTAATACGGAACATGATCAATAATTTTTTTCAGCTGATAGATGACCCAGCTTTGTCTTAACTGATCCTTCCCAGAGGTAGAGCCTGTGGTTGGGAGAGAGCACGGTGAAGTGTCCTTCCTCTCGTTTCCTACCTCCTCCGTGTTTTTAAGCAGCTCTTTGCTTTAACATGTTTGCTTTCATTTTTCTGAACTCTGCATGAAATCAAAAACTCACCCCACTTCTCTGCTGCACAGAACAACCCCGGTCTTGTGCTGCAGAGCAGCTGGGGAGGTGCCTTGCTAAAAGGCACATTGACACTGGAAAGAGCAGCGCTTGTTCTGCGTCTCCCCAGACGACAGATTAGAGGGCCGACCCCCCTGCTGCCTGCTTGCATTTCTTCCCTCCCGGCTACTCCCAGAACATTAGGCTGCACGCATGCAGCCAACAAACGAACACACGAACGTACGTACGAATTTAATGCATTAGGGGTTGAATTTAAATGCTGCTGACGCTAATCTTTGTATTACACATCCCTCCGCAGAGGGAACATTCAATATTAAGAGGCTGCAGGTGTTCGGCAGAGCTAATGGAATGATTTTTATTCATGTGAAAATGTTTTGTGGGCCATGACGAGGCACGAGCTGATAATCTGACATGTTTTTGTGGATCTGATCTTTCAGTCACTAATATTTGATTCATGTACTTTAGCTTTTATACTATCCATAGAATATCATTATTAACATACTAGTGATGGAAATAAAATGTTTCTATCATATTCCAGTAATTTGATTTTCTTATTAAAATAAAGTTTTTCTCAAGTTTCACTGATGGATACACCTTTAACCGTTGGTTTCGATGCAGCTATGTATATAGATACACGGTTGCATATGAGCTTCATGCTCCTGCAACAAACTAGCAGAAGTGGTTTAACCTGTTTAAACCCCGATGACACCAACTGATGGTAAACATACAGTATGTACAGTGCAGAGACAGAGCGACTGCAGGGGGAGGACGTAAGAAAATGCAACTTTTCCTCTGCTTCATATCACATATGCGTGTGAGCTACCAACTTAAATACACCAAACCAAAAACAAGCCTGTCACTCTTCAGGAAATGTTTCATGTCTTTAATAAGATATACAATTGTTTATAGCAGGGTTGTCCAACATACGTATGAACAGTTCCAGTCCGGCTTCCGTCCGCACCACAGCACCGAAACAGCCCTCATCAAGATCACCAACGACCTCCTCATGGCTGCTGATTCTGGTTTCGTCTCCATCCTCATCCTCCTGGATCTGAGTGCAGCCTTCCACACCATCTCTCCCCCCGGTCTCCTCAGCAGACTCTCCTCATGAGCATCTCTCACACCCCGCTCCACTGGTATCACTCATACCTCACCGGCCGTTCTCAGTTCATCCAGTTAAAATCCTTCACCTCACGTCCCTCCCCAGTCACTTCAGGTGTTCCCCAGGGCTCTGTCCTGGGGCCCCTCCTCTTCATAATTTACCCACTTGGCAACATCTTCCGCAAATTTAACATCCAGTTCCACTGCTTCGCGGATGACACCCAGCTCTACCTTGCTGAAATAAAATCTAGGTTCACCTCCAACTTCCTCAAACTCAACGGCAATAACACAGAATTTCTTCTTGTCGGCACCAAAGCTTCAATCTCCAAAACTGACAGCTTTTCCATTAAAATCGACAAAGCCACAGTTTCCCCCTCCCCTCAGGTAAAGAGTCTGGGTGTCGTCCTCGACAGCTACCTTTCTTTTCATGCCCACATTGATAATACTGTCCGGCCTGGGGGCGGAACCGACCCACCAGAAGGCCCAATCAGGCCGGCATGAGGAATTTTATAAACGTGAAAATGACAGCATATACAAAATTTGTCCCTATGAGGTTACAATTTTGAGGTGCAACACATTCACAAGGCTCAGTTCCAGTGGTCAGACTGTAGTCAGATTGTATAAATAAAGGAATCAAATATAAATATTGGGGGAAAAATTATAATTTATTTTCAAAAAGCATATCTATATATTTGAAATATAGTGGTTGAGCAGAAGTGTGAATTTGTGGTGGAAGAGAGACCAGGAGGTCCATGTTTCTTTGGATCAAACATGTCAGACTTTTCATTACAATCTCAGGAAGTAGTATCATCCTAAAACAAAAAAATGATCGAATATGTTAAATTGTCCACAGATGAGATGATCAACGCTGCAATTTCTGTTAGAACAATGTTCTGAAAGCAAACGTTAGACCAAGCACACCGAACCGCAGCAGGAACCCCGTTTTATGGAATTCAGCTTCAGACAGACACTGATCAGCAGCACACACACATTCAGAAGCACACACACATTCAGTAGCACACACACATTCAGTAGCACACACACTTTCAGAAGCACACACACTTAGTAGCACACACACTTTCAGTAGCACACACACTTTCAGAAGCACACACATTCCGTAGCACACACACTTTCAGTAGCACACACACTTTTAGAAGCACACACACATTCAGTAGCACACACACTTTCAGTAGCACACACACATTCAGTAGCACACACACATTCAGCAGCACACACACATTCAGTAGCGCACACACACATTCAGCAGCACACACACATTCAGCAGCACACACACATTCAGTAGCACACACACTTTCAGCAGCACTCACACATTCAGCAGCACACACTTTCAGTAGCACACACATTCAGCAGCACCCATACATTCAGCAGCACACACACTTTCAGTAGCACACACACACACACACATTCAGCAGCGCACACACATTCAGTAGCACACACATTCAGTAGCACACACACTTTCAGTAGCACACAC
>JAVQJG010007885.1:0-12948 GCA_036024015.1 Craterocephalus amniculus | reverse complement strand
AAAGTCAAGAAAAAGACAAAATGACAACAAAGAGACAAAATGCAATCAGTAAGGGGCATACTAACATATGACTAGAAACAACTAATGAGTTAATATAGGCTAATTATACAATAAGACCCACAGAAGTAGAAGCAGTCTGAAGACATACTAAGTTCCAATGTCAGAGTGTCAGAGGGCTCACACGGCCACGCCATGACTCAAAATACATTCACGCCATGACTCTTGCAGGTCAGGTTTTTTGTTTAAGAGTGATAAAATCACATAACAAGTGTGTATCAAAACTGTAATTCTTTTATTCATTAAGTTATTTTAATATTAAGATTCCACTTTATGTGATTGTATTATCAATCAACAGGGAAAGAGTGATTTCTTAATTCTTAATAATAAATGTTTAAGTTATGCCACTCAAAATGCAAAATATGAAATCCAGAAATTTGAAATGGATGTTGGATTGAATCACATTCATCATGTAAATACAGAATCAGTAAACGTGAAAGTTGTTTTTGTTTTGTTTCTTTGATGCAGCAACGGAAGTCAACGTTTTCTATGTATTTCATGGCTTTTATCATTCTGATACAATAACCTATAAGATTAATAACTGACTGTTGTTTATATAAAAATAACAGATAAACAATACTTTTCAAGTTATCCAAGTGACAATAAACAAAGTGATTGGATTGCATGTCAATAAACTGAACAGGAAATTAGCTTAGATGCTTATGTGTGATTCTGGACCTCCTTCGGAGCACTGCAAATGCTGTGCCATCATCTCAGCCTCCTGTCCTCCAGGAGTACCAGTGAATGACCCACTCATTGTGAGTAAGACAGTAATTTTACCTCTGCTGTGCTAGCAACACTAGATTATCCCTCTCCTGAACAAAACCCTACCTCTTAACAATTCTTAAGCAACAAAGTGTGTCTAATGTGTGTGGCTGATCTCTGAACCACAAACAACAGATTTGATGTTTGACATTTTTTTTAATTTTTATTTTGCACAGATCCAACAATGAATGGAGGCAATAGTCACAATAGACAGAAGTTAGATTAGACATGTCACCATGAGGTAACAACACAGTATAATCTACTCTATGAACATTAAGTATGCAACATTTTCACTCATTTTAAAACACAAAGTTTAAGTGTGGTTTTAATCTGATCATAAAAAACAAATTTGTATTAAATACGTAAAGGATGTGAAGTTTTTTAGCTGCTTTGTGGCAATGTTGGGGCCTCATTTTTCTTTTTCTTGCCTTGTTTGGTGAAATGGAACCATGTTCAGAGACTTCACCGATAGCTTTTGGCTCCAAAGCTCTTGCTTTCAGGTTTATGCACATTATATATATACAGCTGCAGTCACTACACGCTGTCATCATTGTAAAAACAAAATATTGGCATATATAAAAATCTATCACAAGTTTAGCTTGGAGACAGACCAGCCTGTTTTTAGAAGCAGTAGTGAAGCAGGAAATTCAGTTTTTTTAAAAAATACTCCTTTTTTTTCTTTCCTCAAAAGAGGCACGTGATACACATTAATCAATCAGCATATATGTTAGGCCAGTGGTTCCAAAAAGGGGGTGGGGGGTGGGAGGTGGGTGGGAGCAAAGTTGAATAATCTAGCAAAACCGCTGATTTGCTAGCAAAACATGGACACATTTCATTTCAAATAGGCGTACTAATTTGGTGTGAGGGGGGGACTTGACTTGATTGTTGTCGATGAAAGGGGGGCTCCAACAGGCTAAGAAGCTGAAGTTTCCTACACATTTATTGAAAGTCCCTCAAAGTCAAATTTTAACTCAGAAAGTTAGAGGAACCTCATCAGCTGCAGTCACAAAATCTAACACAGCTGCCCCACATAAAAAATGATGATAGGTTTGGAATTAAAAATCATATAAATTGTACCGTCTTTTAGTCTGTGGGTTTTTCTGTGAATCGGTTCCACACAAAATACCGTCCAAGGCATCAGGGAACAAGTTATGCTTCGTTATCAGATTATTTGCTAATAATAGCTAGCTCAGCGAGCACTGCCAACTGACATGAACTGTGGGGTCATCTAGATCTCTACAACCTAGATAGGCTACTGGCTACATATTGGTGTGTACAGATTTTAAAATGATCTTTTTTCCCAGAATTAAACTTCTTAACAGCTAGAAAGACGTTTAAGATAAAACAGTTGACATAAACAATTAATGTAACTTTGTTCATTCAAACTTGTAGTATTGTTCTACAGTTTGCTTATTGCGTGTGTCCTTGGGTGGAACTATCCTTGACTTGAAAGAAGTTTTATTGGTCTATTAATAATTTCCTTCCATTAATTATTACCAAAAAGCAGACAAAACCTTTTATAAACATTGATTAAGAATAAGGCCAGATACAGTTGTACAGATGTACACAGTGAG
The DNA here is from genome assembly GCA_036024015.1 of Craterocephalus amniculus. Taxonomy (NCBI): domain Eukaryota; kingdom Metazoa; phylum Chordata; class Actinopteri; order Atheriniformes; family Atherinidae; genus Craterocephalus; species Craterocephalus amniculus. The sequence continues at coordinate 10,552 of JAVQJG010007885.1, read as the reverse complement.
GTGACCCCGTCACCTCAACTGTGATGCCCGTCCAATGATGTGAGGATTGATACTGATATATCAATACCACCAATACCAGCTTTCTATGTTGTAGTATTGATATTCATGTAAGACAATCGGTATTTTAATAGTTTGGGTTCATTATATAGGTTATCATTAATTGCAATACAGTGGAAATATACTATAATACCAGGTTCTGCTCTGCCTTCATGTGGTATGCGAAAGATGATCCTTTCCACCTGTAAAGTGGAAATTACCAGTGAACTGTGTTCAAGTGCTTTTCATGCTGTTGTGAAGAGAAACGTGGTGGATGCACAGATAATCTTGACCTTCTACATGGGCAAAACCGTTATAGAACTTCTAATTCATCTGCTACAGGAAGGATAGGATGTATCCAAACCTAAACTTTAATACACTTTTTAAAACATTTTTACTACATTTTATACAGTAGGCCTACCATACACAATCGTCACACTGTTCTCCACCATGTTGAAAGGTGAACATTGATCTCATCTCGGCAGCTCGGGTATCATAAGATTTTAACAGTGGAAATTACGACATGAGTGGGTGTTCATGTGCAATTTTGTAGTTGGTTTTTGGTGTTTACCATGACATGATAGCACATGAAGGCAACATACATCCAGTTGGAAGGAACTACTTTTTCTTCCACCTGCAATCAACCATTGCCATTTAATGAGTCGGATGGTAAAATGAACATTTTAGTATATATTGACAAACATATGGGACTATTGTGCAATTTATGCTTATTCTTGTATTTTGCTGGTAATGTAAAAAAAAAAAAGTAACAAAATTCATTTCCCCTTAGTGTTGACTGTTTTTCCAAACACATTAAACTTTTGACCTAAGCATCAGAATCGGATCAGTATCGCTAATACTGGCTTGAATTTAACTTGGTATCGGATCGGAAAGAACATCTGTGGTATCGCACATCATTGCTGTCCAATTCCAACAAAGGGACAAATAAAATGCAGAATGCTTCTTTTTTGTTTGTTTTTTTAAAATAAAAAAACAACTCTGATTGGTGGAAAACACCAGCCAATTTTCCTCATCAAGTCTGCAGGAATTCAAAACTATGACTCTCATTGGCTGGAAAATTAGTTGCCCCAGGTGCGGAATGAGTCATTGATATGCTTTCAAAGAAATAACTAGATAGATCATATGAAAAAAATTTAACAGTTGAACATTTTTCGATATATCGAGATGTTTGACAAAAAAGACAGAAAAACTAAACAGTGAAGAACGTCAGACTACTGGTGTGACTGGTCTGCAGGGTGTGTCCTCACTCAGCTCGCGCAGACAGGAAATACTGCTGAACTTTCTCTGTCCGGACCGTCCTCGTCAGCTCCTATTCTCCTTATCTGACACACCGCCCCGAACGCAGAAAAGGACAATACTTGGATAAATATAGTTCAGTGTGTGAGACCTCCTCTGTCCTGTCATGCCCACGCACTGTCATCCCGGAGCCCAGCGCGTGCGCTAGTCCACTGCAGCTGACGTCACATCCAGCATGGCGGTCAAGGTGACTCCGTCAATATTTCTTATCAGATACGATTTTTAAAGACAATAAAAGCGGCCGTGAGCTTTGCGCTGTCGGATGCGGAGGAGAGCTCGTGAGCGCGGGCGAGTGGCTTTCGAGCTTCTGTGTAAAATGCCAGCGGAGTCCCCCTTTTTTGTTTTATCTCTGCATCTCGACATAGGCGCATCTCTCCCGGCCTCGCAGTGACAACTGTAATTTATTTCCTCTGTTGCTTTTTGTGTGTCAGGCAGATTTGGTCCGAGGTAGTTTTTGTTCTGTGAAAGAATCGTTCATTTCCACACAGGGTGTCGCATTGAAGCTGTAAGAGTCGTCTCTGATCGATACTGCTGAGCTGCCTGCGTTAAAAGACAGAGAGAAAAAATCAAAGCAGCTCCAGACATAACTTCAGCCTTATTGATGACAGAGTTGCCTTATGAAGCTCAAACTATAGGCATCATCGTGTCACACTGAGGCTATGAAGTTGCCAAATTCAAACTTGTTTGTTACAGGTGCAAGCCACAAAAAGAGCCGACCCCCATGACTTGAAGACCATTTTTCTGAAGGTAAGAAGAAACAAACACATTTGGTGTATTAACCCATAAAAACGCAACCATACATTCAGAAACGGCTTGTATGACATTAATGAGCTATCAGTGAGTAGTTTCTGTTGTGTCCACTGGGAAAAATAGTTCTGCAAAGGTCACAGGACTACTTTAAGACTAATTTTGGATCTGCTTTTATGTAGAACAACTCTGACATTGTGTGTAAGATTTGACATGAATTTCCCAACGCTCTTTGTCTGCTGTCCTTCACAAATTTTCCATCACAAGTTTGTAGGTTTATTTACCCTTTATGCATGTTGTTTGGAGTATAAACTTGTTCCTGGAAGAAGAGACTCTAGTTTGTAATGCAAGCTGCCTCATGGTCTTCAGCATCTCTTCCCACTGTTATATCAGGCCTGTATAATTTGTGATGCACAGTACTGGAAGCTCATTCTGACTGCCTATATAATTTGATTAAGACCTTCTGTGAGTGTGAATAGATGGATAACGGAATTGTGATGGAGAGATGTGGAAAATTATTTATCTGAATTGATATTTTCGTTGAAAACATTGAATTAGCAGAGGGCATTGATGTGTGTGTGTGTGTTGGGAGTGCACCCTTCTTCCTCACATACCCTTGCTCTCTCTCTGTGCACGGCTCAGATCCACGAGTGTGGCCTTTCCGTTGCCAGTTCATGTGATGCTTGAGCTTCCTGAGCTATCTCCGTTCCAACTTGAAACCCAATCCGTGCTCTATAAATGACCTTACATCTTAAAGCTTGACTGAGATCAGGTTTTGCATCAGTCATGTAGAGAGAAATGCATTCCCAGCTCAAGGCTTAAAGGTTGTCTTGTATTCTGTGTGTAAGTTTAGATGATTTAAAAGTGTACAGCACATGATGAGACAACAGTCATTTAAAACCGTTCATAATGACCTATCCTTTTTAGAAATTTCTTTTTTTCTTATACTTTATTTTATTATTAGTTTTTTTTACATGGAACAAACAGCAAACAGAAATATAACAGTGAAGACAGCAGACAAGGTCAATACAGGTTTGACAAATATTGATTCATAAATTTGACTAGTTGTAAGGAATAAGTCAAAAGCTGAGCCACAAAGATACATTAATTTGTACATCATGTTCACAATTTTGGCAGCCGCAGAAAACAGATGTAATTTCTCCAAGTTATTATAGAGTAAGATGTGCACTGGACAGAACAAGTACTTTCACTACTTTAAAGTAGAGTTATAATATCGTATCTATATCAAGATATGAACATTCAAGATATTAATATCGAAAAAGCAACAACATAAAAGAAATAGATTTCCATCGCACTTGTCCTGCATGTACTGCTCTGGAAGTTTGTACTTGGTTTTAAAAAATACTGAAGTTGGTTTTCACTGAACCCGTAGTCATATCATATCATATTGATATCCAGATTTCTAGCATGTATATCAAGATATAAAATTGTGTCCATGTCGTTCAACCCTACTTTAAAGTCATATAAGATGTCGAGGTTTTCCAGTACCTCTCAAACTTGGCCCTTGCATATCTCGGAGAGAAAAAGTCAGATGCTCCATTGTATTATTCTCCCCTATGATCCCTTTTCATTTTGAAATAGACGGAGGCTCCTTACTCAGCCATTTTCTGATTATGGCCTTTTTGCAACTGGCTAATAGAAAATTGTTATTAAATGTCTGTCTTGTTTTCACATGCTTGTTGGTAAATTCACTAAATACAAAACACTGAAAGAGCAGTCTATATCACAACCTATAATTAATCTGGTTTCTTTTATCACATTTCCCCAAAACACTGACAATATAGGACATTCCTGAAAATGTGAATATGGCCAGCAGACGGATTGCCACACATTCTCCAACAGTGACTAAGCTCAGGCCCTGTGGTCTGGGACCTTTTTGATCTTTGCAGTAATAAGAAATCTGGATATTTTTCTATTTCCCCAGTTATCTTTATATTAGCTTCTTGCTTTCACAGATATGGTGGAGTGGCATCTAGCTGTAGGGATGTACAAAGTTCTAGTTAGGCGACTGTTAAGGCGATTCTTCAATACTTTCCTGTTTTTTTTCAGGCGTTGAAACACTTTTGCTTTTTAAAATGGATGTTATTGTGTCTGTGCTTTCAGGAGACGGACTGCTAGCGTGTCGTAGATGAGGCAGTAGTCTGTGTGTGATTACAGGATGTGACAAAGCATTGTACAGATTTAAAACGCTCTGTAGGGTTAGTGAACTGGGTTTCCAATCTGCCGGTTTGACAAGCTGAACACAAACAACTTATTGTCGCAAAGAGAAGAGATACCCCATAGAGCAAGGACTCTTTGTCTTGCTCATTTTTCAGTGGAAACAATACAATTTCTGCCTTACAGTTTTCACATGTGGATCCACATTTTATTTTTTAACAGCTTTTTGTGTATCTCGTCTGCAGTATGCCAGCGTGGTTGAAGATGGAGAGCATTACATGACCCCCAGGGACTTTGTGCAGAGTTACCTGGGTCTGCACACACAGCCTCAACACAACCCTAAAACCGTGGAGCTGATAGCTGGAGTTGCTGACACCACGAAAGATGGGTGAGTAGCGACAGACACACAGTGAAAAGTCGCTGTTGAAGTCCTGTGTGATCCTGAAATGGTTCAACATGTTCATCTTTGATTTGACCAAAATGTTGTGAAGTTATCTGAACTGGTGCTTTTGTTGGAACCTTTTAGATTTAAAGCTGTAAAAAATGTATTATTTGTTGCAGATTTTGGTTTTAGTCATTATCGGTTTAGTCCTGTTTTTGTTGTTGTTGTTTTTGCAGAGCTATTCCATGAGCTATTGTCTCTTTACTTTCTGCTTTGTGCTTTTCTTCCACCTGTATTTTACCACTTGATTATTCCTTTGTTATTACATCTTGGGTTTTTTGGCTTGCAGTTGTCAGTTTGTTTGCACCCCTTGCCTTCGTCCCTCGTTTTGTATTTATCGCCAGTAATCTTTGCGTCATGCTGGATTGTGCATAATTTAGTCTTTTGTGTCTTGTCTTTGTTGAAGGATGCCTCTCTCAGCCTGATCCCCGTGTTTTTGTTTTTCTGCTAAATTTTTATGTTAAAGCAGTTTCATTAAACCTGGTTCTCTTTTCCACAACATGGTTTTCTGCTATAAGGGACTCGTTTGTGTTAAACCTTGTATACTGTATGTATTTTATCTGTTAATATATTATGCTATCATATTGTTTATTTCAATCATATATTCTGTAACATCAGTGTCAGACTCCTGTAAATATATTGTACCAGGTGTTATCTAAACATAATTGCAATCTTTCATGTAATAATACTTCCAAATTTAAGTTATCTTTTTTTGTGGTCATGAAATTCAAATATTAAATAACTTTTAGCCCTCATGAATATCAGCAACAAGACAAACCAATTGTCTTTCAAGTGACCCAGCTCTCAGGGTGATAATTGGTATCTCAGTGCTACATTAAAACAAGAGGTACTCTAAATGCCAGAGAGACTGCTAATGATTGATCCCAGCCATTTTCAGAGTAAATAGTCATCTTTATCAATTTTGTACCAATGCCTGTTCCACTGATTAGATCCCTGCTAAATACTAAATGGTTGTTAAAAATTTGGCATATTTTCCTCTAATGAGACTATGGAGCAGAAGCTATAATTTCAAGATACAAATATAGGGAAGTAGGAAGGAGGGATCCCATTGTCTCAAGGATTAAACTCTTATTTAAGATTTTTGCTTGTTGCTGACTAACCTCCTTTGGTTTTGGGGCTTTTTGTGGCTATTTTGAATTCATATCCACATGATTGGTGAAAACACCAATAAAACAACCATTTTCATAACTCCTTAAACAGACATCATACAGAGACAAATGAATGCTTTCTGATCATTTTGACACCAGGAATCAAATGGAAAGGTCACCACAATGGTGGAATCACTCTTTATCATAGAAAAATGAACTCTGAGGAGTACTTTAGTATAAATAATTCAAAAAAACATTTTGAAATATTTTATCAACCCATAATATCTCATTTTGATGATTGTGGTTTTTGCTGTCTTTCAGGCAATAGAAAGCCTGAGTTGTCACCTTTCCAAAGCAAAGAAATTATCAATTTAGAATTCTTAAGAATTTCAAACAAAAGACCCATTTTGGTTTTCAATTAAGTTGTATTATTTGCTGTAAGAATTCTTACAGCAACTCAGAATTCTTATTTCTTCAGTAAAGAGAGTGTTGGAAGATTACCCTCTTGACCTCAGACTTAACTGTTAGGTATCTGACTCTATCTCAGGAGTTGGTGGTCAAGCTTCACTTGATGGGCCCTCGAGAGTCGGATGCCCCCCGGGGCAGCCGTTCTGCCCCCCGTGATTCTAATAAACTTTGTCTCAGATCAGGAGTCAGAGGTTGCTTTTTGAGTCAAATTATGGTTTAATTACAGATAGATGCAGAGAAATGCCCTCAGAGCCAGCTGGCCGTGTTTGAGAGGTACTTCTCCCCCCCTCCACCGCCTCTATTTATACCGTCCCTAATACTCTGATAGGCCGAAAACTGTCGCCTGATGCAAACCCCACCTACAAAATCCCCAAAAAACAAAATTTTATATAGTCAGAGGTGCACATATCCAATCCTCCAGAGCTACTAACCTGCAACTTTTAGACGTATTCCTACTCCAACACACCTGAACCATATAAACTGCTCCATAGCAGGCCTCCAGAACTGAATGGCTGCACATGAGCTAATTCAGCCATTTAATTCAGCTGTTTTGGAGAAGGAATACATGTAAAAGTTGCTGGGTAGAAGCTCTGGAGGACCAGGTTTGTGCAAAACCCTCAGAATAGAGGTGTTATTTGTCTTTGTATAATGTCTGGTTTTGAAATATAAATATTGATGTTTAATGTGTTTGAAATTCTTACAAATCTATATCGGTGTCTCATAAAAATTTAGCTTTGTTGCTCATTCCATGACTGCATAAGCTTTACAAGTTGTACTTTAATAGAAAAAGTGTCTAACCAGGCCTTTTATTGGACTAAAAAACAGCAATATCCACAATTATTGAAAGGGAGAAATTATAGACTGAATAAGTATTTTAAAATGTTTTTTTTAAAATAATTATTATTTATATTAAAGTACTCCTCAGAGATAATTTGTCTTCGATAAAGTATGGTTCTACCATCATAAGGACCTTTTCATTTGATTTCTGGGGTCAAAGTGACCAGAAAGAGAGTATTTGTCTTTGTATGATGTATGGTGTGTAGGAGTTATGAAAACGTTTATTGGTGTTTTCACCATTCATGTGAACAAGCAAAAATCCTAAGTGGCCACCTTAAAGGTCCTAATAAACCTTGTTTAAATACCTTGTTTGTCTTGGAAACATTGGGACTCTTCCTTCCTACTAGAGTATGTTGACTCAACTTTCTTAATTCCGAATCTGCGTGTAAAGATGTCTGCTTAAAAAAGAGCGCTCATGTTTACTGATTACTGATATCATCGATATGTGAACCAGAGGTGTCAAAAATACTGGCATTCAGTACTAAGATGGAAGTATAGATAGTACGATTTAAACAAGACTTATAAAGAAGTTGAAGTATCAATTCAAGCTTTTTAAAAGTAAAAGCACTGGTTACAAAACTACTATAGTAAGTTTATACTAAGTATAAAGGTAAAAGTAAGCCGAAGACAATTTTCCACTTTGGTTTACAAAAAGATCTATTCTAATGTCAGGAATTGGCATTAAGGACAAAAACTCACAGTAGGCCATGCCATGGGGACCCTATTGTGCTCCACCCCACTTCTCCCAGAAATGTTTTAAAGGCCATAAAACAACTTAAGAATTTTATAAAGATGTAGGATGCGGTAGACTACCTGTTATCTTTAGTTTCTGCACATCTTTGTACTAGGCTACATATGTCTGTTGTGTCCTTGCTGTTATATGTTTTGTCATGTGCAGGTGTGATAGACCAAATACAAACCAATAGGGTGTCAGATTGGTATGTGCTTATACGTCTCGCTCAACCACAATCAAATTCACTGTCCGGATGGCACCATTTATCTGGAAAGGTTCTTTGAATGATGATGATCTGGAATGAAAACAAAGTGAAATGAATTGGGAATAAAGAGGCTCTTTTTAAAATGTAAAGAGTTAAAAGTACAGACAATTTCATGAAAATGTAAGGGGCAGAACTGAAAAGTAAGTAATACCCCAACTTTCTTATTAAGAAAGGTAATCAAGTATTTGTACTTCACTTGACACCTCTGTGTACATAATAAAACATGTGTGTAAAATATATAGAAATCCATGTTTGTTGAAGAGTATGAATGATTAAGAAGTAAGAACTATTTAATGCACCTCAAGGTAACATGATTTTTCATCTGCCCTTTCCAGCAGTTTCTGTCAAAGCCATATGTACCTTTTTGTTCAGAAAGGACCTTTTCTTTCTTGTCCAAACAGATTGATCTCTTTCCAGGAGTTTATGGCCTTTGAATCAGTTCTATGTGCCCCCGACGCCGTCTTCATAGTGGCCTTTCAGTTGTTTGACAAGACTGGCACAGGGAACATCTCATTTGGTATGTTCATTGTAATGAATGTCTGCACATAAAGGATCATTTAAACAGAATTGCATCCGAGTAACGATGTTGAGATTACATCAACGGCTCGGTGGTGAAGGTTCCTGGTTTGTGGGGACCTTTTGTGTGGAGTTTGCATGTTATTCTCATGCATTTGAGGGTTCTCTATGGGTACTCATCTTCCGTTCAGCAACATGCATGTTAATCAGTGTTTCTACTGTCGGAGTGAGCATGAGTGGTTGTTTGTCTGGAAACCTGTCCTTTCTGTGATAGCAGCTGGGATCGGCTCCAAAAGGTTTTCAAAATGCATTTCATTTTTAGGGTCTTAAAGAGCATGCGTAGTGTTATATATGCTTGCTGTGTGGAACGCCAAAGGGATAGATTTGTTTTCATGATGGTGGGATGCATGAGAGAACTTTTAGATCTTGCTGTAGGATTTCCAGGTGGTCTGATCAGTGTTTGAAGAAGCCACCATAAGAGTTGGCAGAGCTATCTGACAGAGAAGAGAAACTTTAAGTAAAATTATTCTGTTGGATTAGTTTGGTATAACTAAAGAAAATGACAAAGAGACTTTGGTTCTCCTGTCTCAATGCAGAGCACTGAACATTTCCAACAGGCTTGAACTTGAGCTGATGTTGGGTTTGTTTGCTTTTGCGTCAGAATTTAATCAGTAGAGTGAAGCGCTTCACTTCTGTGCCGTTAACTCCTATTTGCTTCTTGAAAGTGCAGCGCTCCAGCCTTCATCTACTGTAGGTAAAAATAAAAAATAGAGAAGCAAACTATTCTGTTAAAGTTTCTTAAAGTGGCACAGGAGGAAGCCATCAGAACAACCTAATTGTAACAAACTCCATCTGATGTGAAGAGAAATTTATTTAGCTTATTATGTCTTTAGAGAATCTCAAAAACAAGCAGTCGCTGTCCTCATTCTGTGAAATGCACCTCCATAAAAACGACTGGAATTTCAAACAGTGCTTTATAGAAAATATTTTGGAAGGACTCTGTTTTTAAAACAATATAATTATAGTTTACGACCATTAGTCTATCAGCTTTACAATCTAAACCATCTTTTTCATCCACTTAAAATAGGTTTGCTCTTTAAACAGAGTAAGTAGCAAGCTGGACATTCCCTAAGGCTTGTCCCTCTGCTGTTTGTGATTGCTCCCGTGCCTTGTTCTTCCAGCGAATGTCCGTGACATCTTCAGCCAGACGACGGTTCACCACCACATTCCCTTCAACTGGGACTGCGAGTTCATCCGGCTACACTTTGGCCATGAACGAAACAAGAACCTCAGCTATGCGGAGTTCACTCAGTTCCTGCAGGTAAACATTTTAACTCAGAGCTTTAAATGTCTGTTCTCAAATAAAGTTGGATAAATGTGTGTCAAGTGTCACAGAGATCGTAGGAAGAGTGGACTGCCTAAAGGAAACGGCTTGTTTGTTTTTCTGTAAAGAGCAAGAAAACGAGATGCCATAGAGATATCTGTGTAGTAAATATTGAGCCACTGACAGCAACAAATTTAAATGGCTATCCCATCTCTGTTTAAAGTTTTTTTTTTTTTTGTATTGTTTGTATTAAACAACACAAAATTTTTATGAACTTGTCCTCTGATGATGCGCTCAGGGTTGAAAGCTCAGTGGATCTAAGCTCAGCTGCTCCACAAAGCGCCTCCACCATGCATTCACTGAGGCAGGGGTCTGTTAAGAGAATATTTTCTGTCATTAATTATATTGATGATGGAAAAATCTGAAGGCCATCTGTCATTTCGAGAGTTTACAACATTGAATTAAGACACTGTAATCAAGTTTTAAAAAAAATATCTGCAATAAATAAAAAAAATACAAGTGGAAAAAAAACTGTTAAAAGAAAATGTTAAAAGAAATTTTGAACCAAACTGTCCATAAA
>JAVQJG010007883.1:0-13393 GCA_036024015.1 Craterocephalus amniculus | reverse complement strand
ACAGCAACAATAAGGGGAGACATAAACTACAAACCCATCGGTGATTAAAGCACAAGTAAAGCCAGTGGGCCTTTCATGTTAACCAGGCTGTACACGGACTCCTATTTGTCCATGTACTGGATAATTTGCAAAATTTGTCACCTGATGCAAAGAATGTTCTGATAAGCAAATCCTTATCTAGCTTCATCTGTGATTGAAAGACTCCAGTTGCGATGACACACATGGAATCTGGAACGGGGACGTACCTGGATAGCTGCCGCCTTCCAGGGAATCATAGCTGTTAGGAACCGGAGAGGCGCTGCCTGTCGTGGAAGAGGAAGTGTCGCCGCCTGAGAGAAGCAAAGAAGAAGAGTAAAACACCCGGTGGATTCCAAAATGAAATCAAGAGCAAAGAGGCTGTCTCGGAGGCATGTTAGAATGAAGCATGAGATCAATATGGTGAAACAAAAACCAGCCGGAATAATATGATAAAGACAACATAAAGAGATAAAGGTATAGAAAAAAAAAGACAAAAAACACAGGAAAGTCAAAAAGACAAAAGACAATCTAATGAGGGACCGGAGCTTTGAAACACATTAAGAAGGAAACAGGGGGAAGATAAAAATTAGAGTACACAGGGGAAATGGAAAAAAGACAAAACATTAAAAAAGAACAGAGAAAAGGTTTTTGTTTGACCATGAAATGTGTTGAGCTTTAACTCCCTCTGGCTTCTCAGAGAAAAAGGCAGAGGAGGCACGCGACACACTGAAAGAAAACATGAACGCGTGCACTTCAGTCCAGAATTAGTGAGCATGAAGAGGCTGCTTTGGTGTCCGTGGAAAGAAAACATTGAGTGCATGGAGAGAAAATATGGAGGAAAGCAAAATATTACAAGGACAATACAAAATGTAAACATTTTGGGACAAATTAGAACTCGAACCAAAGTTTCTCTGAACTTCAGCCTCTCTCTTACCCCTTTTAAAAGCTCCCATAAAACAATTTTCAAGACTTAGGAGGGAAAATTTAATGTATTACAAATGTATACAGCTAAGCCTCTTATGCCCTTATTTAGTCACTAAAACTGCTAAAGCAGACTTCATTTAGACTAAGTCGGTTTAGACCAGTGACTGTTTCAAACTGTAATGAAGAGTCACTGATTCCTCTTTGCAGCTGTGCGCTGCTGTAAACAGCTGACCGAGGAAGAGAGACCGTTAGGAACAGCAAACCCTTTGTTGGATAAGACCAACTTTTCTCATGCCGGGAAACTTGACGGTTTATCAGAATTAATAAAACATAACAGCTCAGCTCACACACATTTTAAAACAAACTTCCACACTTCTAAATGTTTGGAGATAAATTTGCATTAAGCATAGTACAAAAACTCGATGAAAAGTAATTCTCTACATCCAGCAGTCAGTGGTTGGACATCTCGACTGTCATGAACCCATCTTTGCCAAAACTAAATTTCCAAGATTAGTATAGCTTTATTGGGGAATGTAGCATCAGTTGTACTAATATGCGTAAATATGATTTTCATGTCACTGCAATTTTATCAATGTTAAATTAACTTTTTTAGATTTTGTAAACCACTCAGCACAGAGCTCACTTTGAAAACTACTCCTCCAATCGATGTATCATATGAGTTTTATGTCCCTTTAACATAAATCCAGCCACTGCAGTGTGTCATCCCACAACCTCACTTTGTCTCAATTATTCTCCAACACCCAACAGATTACAAAAAAACTCAAAAGAATTAAATGTCCTTAAAAATAATAAACACAATACATACTTCCTTTAAACACAAGCCAAATTCTGACCAGGTTGTCCAGAAGGATTATGTGGGCAGAATATTTGAATGAAGCCATTAATCCATGTGGGTCAGGGGGAGGGATTCACATCAGCAAACCAACACACAGCAAGCCTCAGGCAGAACCCTCATTGGACAGGACAGGATCCAATTATCTTTCTCTAAATCTGACCAGCGGACTACAGGATTATGAGCTCTGGACAGAAGGAGGACACCAGGTCAGCTAAACCATGCTCGTCTTACATCTCCAAGACTCATGTGCCACCTTTTCCTCCCCGGGCACATCCATTAGCTATGAAAACATACACACAAAGAGCTAAACAGATCTGTTGGGTCAACACTAACCCAACTTTAGATGTTTCTGATTCTAACTCGCCGCTTTCTTCTTAAATCTGTGCTATCGCAGATTACTGACACAAAAGACTCCATTCACACAGTGTCTGCTGGAGTCTGCACTGATCTGATTTCCTTTACTCAGTGTGAAGTGGAAAGAAAGCTGCATGGAGTCAACCTGATGCAACACGAGCATGAATAATCAGCTCAGACTGAGTTACACCCTGACAACAAACACATCATATGTCAATCACTTAAGATGATTTTTACAACTGTGGCAGGGCAAGTCAGCATCTTTAAGGTAGGAGAATATAATCATGTGTACATGGCTCAGAAAATCTCATAAAAACAACACGGAAGTTAAATAAGAAAATGAGTCCAAAAACAAGATGGTTTAATAGAAATAGTCTCTATGCTGACATTTCAATACAATAAATTAATGACTGAACTGCTATTACATATTATTCTAATATGCAGCTTTGTAATGGACAAAACATACAAAGGTGAAAAATCTTTGGCAAAATTAGCCCCAAACAGGTTGGTGTAGAAACGCAGCTCAAATGCCAAAACAATTAACCTGGCCGTGCAACAATTACTTGTGTTTCTCAGAGAAGCTTTGTCCTCTTCATGTATTTTTGTTTAAGATGGTTCATCCTCAAACAGCACTGGTCTGAGACAAAACTTTGTCCTACCTGTCTTACAGTCTTAGCTTCACACAATTTATAGTCTTAAAGCGAAGTAGTGATCACAATGGTAACATCAATCCTCACTTCCAACTCACATCTCATGGTTTTGCCCCCCTTCCTCCAAAACACATTTAGAAAAACAGCGGTAGGTTCAGATTTAAAAGACCAGTGAAGGTGATGACAGATTCTGATCAATCGCTTCACAGAAATCACACATCGTCTGAAAATTTGTGATGAAAAAAACTCCTGTTTTTCAGGTCAATGACTTGGTAGAAAATTTACTTTGAAGCCTGTCTTTGTATCAGAGAAACACCTCAAGTTCTGAAGTTCAAGAACAATAATGCCTTTAGAAAAGAAAAATGCAAAGTACAACCAGGATTCTGATACTATTAGTTATATATTGATTATGTTGAAGGTTTTCTGACACCCTTAGAAATGAACACAATCAGAAATATTTTCAAATGAAAAAATTCATGGCTTTCTTCAGGTTGAGTATTTTTGAGGTGCCTTCACTAAAGAAACTGCTTTATATGACCAACAAGTTATTCTCCATGCACTATTTTGGACATGTTTTTGTTTTTCCTTCTTTTGTATTCATTTTGCTTTTATGCACAGCGCTTTGGTACAAAGCTCGTTTTCAGTGTGCTTAGTGAAAATGGATTGGATTGGATTAAATATTTCCCAAATGCATGGGGTGTCCGAAAACCTTTTCCACCACTGTCTATTAAGAATTTCTGCTCCAAAAATAAATAATTACAAACTCAATAGAGTACAATATTTTCCTTCTTAAATTGAGTCCATCCTGCTTTACAAAATCAGTGGATTTTTTATACTATATTTATTCATATTCATGATCAATACAACTGCTATGGGACATATTTAATGAAACAGGAGTACTGTTCTTTTTTAAGAAAAGGTAAAAGCTACTACAAATTTAAATCAGTTAAAAAGGTGTTACTAAGACCAACACTGGGGGGAACTGGGGAGATCAGGAGGGATAAACAGAAAGCTAAGACAACCCTTTCATTTTATTAATAAATGTGCTAATGACTGGTAGAAATGGGAAGCGTGCTCTCTAATGAGGAGCAGGAGTCAGGAAACACATGCACGGAGAGCACAGGGAGCAGCTATATTTAAACACCTGTTCACCTCTGGCTGGTGACACAGCTCCAGAGAGATCATCGTAACCAGAACACTAAAGCAGTGCATGAGTGGAGGTGATGGTTTGAGTGCAGTACTGTGTCCTAATGACAAACTTGTGTATACAAAAGGAAATAATTTCTAATTTAATGTGTAATACTGTAATTCATAAATGAATTCAGATTAACACATATGCAAATCAGTTACTCTCCCACTTCAATTCCATCACTGAAAAGCTTTTTCTTTTCTTTTATTTCAAACTCAAAATAAAAACAAAACCATCTGCCACAAAAATAAACTCTTTATATAGTTTGCAACAAACCTCTTCCCTTTGTTTCTAATAAATCTGTCCTCCACAACAAGGCTTATGTAAATCCTGAAAAATATGGCCAAGTCACATCTAATAATAATTCAGAATTTGCATTTAAAACACATAAAAGAAGCAGCAACACAAATGCTATGCATCTTCATTTTTGTGTTTTCAAGGCAATGCCAGTATTCAAAGCAGATTCAATCATAAATAAGCAAGGCTGCATTGTTTTTGCCAGTGACAAATAAGCCTTTTGAGATATTAAATTTACAAACAAATATAGATGTGCTATACAAGATTATGGAAGTTATAGGAATTAACACTCCAGCAATCATCTGACAAAATTAAGCACATTGGAATTAAGTTCAGAAAACATTTTCCTTTAATTTGTTTTACTGTTGTTATAAATAGATAAGTCAAATTGAAACGAATTAATGATATATTTTTGGAGAAAAAAAACAAACTAGGACCAGTAATGAGCAATAGTTCTCCAGGATTTCTTAGGACAGAACCTAAACAGAAAACCAGAAGCAACAGGTTTAATAGAGGGATGAATCCCCCACATTAATGAAGCAGTGTGGGGATCATGTTGAGCTCTTTGGAGGATTCCTAGAGAACTACTCCTGAAGATACTTCAGGCTGTGCTGAAGACTAATACTTGCCATACCAAATATTAACTCTTAAGCTAGAGCTGACCTTTTACACGGTGCTTGCACATGCTTCAGTAAGGGGCTGCACTCGTTTCTTGTGTTCCTGGCAATATGTGAGGAAATGTGGAGAGAACCAAGACTTTTTGCACAGAGCTGTAAATATCCAAAGTATTTAGACTAGGGCTGGGCAATAAATCGATTCTATCGATAAATCGAATTTGCTATTAATGAGGATTTAATTTTTTGAAAATCGAGATTTTCTTACCCGGAAATATTTTACCGACGCCGCCGTCCCTCACCTCCTGTATGCTTGAAAGTTATATTTTCATGTTTACAGTGGCAGGGCCTGCCTGCTTGTTTTACAAGTTTGTTTCACAACTTAAAATATCTGCACTTTGAATTTAGGTCACCTTCCTGAATGGGTGATTGAAATAAAAGCATGTTTTCCCATAAAATCTAATATCTGTGATCTGTTTTAAAGAAAAAGACAGGAATATTTAAGAAAATCGAATAAAATCGAAAATCGGATTTGGTTTTAAAAAATCTGAGATTTTATTTTTTGGCCATATCGCCCAGCCCTAATTTAGACCCACTGCTGAATAATAGTGGAGAAAAAATAAATGTGTCTGTTAAAATTTGTTACAGTAACAGTAACAGTCCTAAACAAAAGTTTAGTTTTAAACAATACAAAAGCAAAGGAAAAAGATAATCTTTCCATTTTAGAAGTCATAATCACCTTTTTTCCTGCTCGATAAAGTCCCCAAATGTTAACATTTAACATACTAATCAATGGTCATTTCCTACTGATCACCAAAAAATAATCATCTTACATCAATTATGATTCAGGACAGCTGGTTATGAGCTTAAGATTAGACGACTAAATCTCATTCCAGCTCGCATTCGAGTTCTTTCAGTCACTACTATCACCACTTCCAGAGCTGGAAGACCAGTAGAAAAATAAATGCAGAGTTTATTGATTTTTTTTTTCCACCTTCATGAGCATGGATGACTGCAAGCGAGTGAAACACCACAGATGGCGGACCGTAGCCTACGCATTACTGAGAGAAAGAGAGCGAGGCAGCATGCGGGGACATCTTCCTCTGCATTACAACTGCCTCAAGCAGAAGTTGGCGAAAGCCTCCAAGCCAGAGCAAAAGCTAATCTACTTACCCCTTGCCTTTTCAAGAAAGAAAATCTCATGCCAGAGGAACAACAGAACAAGGTGCAAACAGCACAAAGATTTCAAAGATTCAATCAATGTAAAGAGAAAGCTGTCATGATGGGGTCAGGGGTTAAGTGGGGGTCAAAACAGATGAGCTCTAGAAAGCTGTCATGGAGGAAGGCAGACAGAGAGGGAGAAATCTGATTAGCCTATTTAAATAGGAGGTTTGCACAGATGATGAGTAGAGAACTGATGATTGGCTTGCAGCAGGAGTGATTATCAAACACAAGAGATGAGCAGCGGTGATCAAAAGTGACATTGCATGGGAAGACGAGGGTACCTATTCAAAGATATGCAAACACTTTGGGGCGGAGGAAGTTAAGGACAAATGGGTGACTTCATGAGGGATGGAGAGGAGCGGCAACAACAGGGTTAAGGGGAAGTAAAAGCTAAAGCAGACCTGCTTCCTCATCCTCATCCTCCTCCTCATCGTCATCAGAGCTGGATGACGACGGGGCTGCTGCCGGGCCTGAGGTGGTGGCAGAGGCTGAGCTAGCTCCACTATTAGCAACATATCCATACTGCATGCCTGTTGGAAGGGGGAGTGGGAGACGTTCATAAGAAAACTGTCAAGTCTGGCAGATGGGGCCACAGTGACTTGGCTGTGTGTGCGTGTTTAAGAAAAGGTTTTAAAAATACAAAAAAACACATCAACAAGACAACTTTGTTAATATAAGAAAATAGCTTAAAAATGAATCAATTTCTGTCAAATTAAATTACACTCAATCCATATGATGGAAGAAAGCTGCATAATTTCAATGTTGTGTGCAATATGAACAAGGAAAAAAGCTGTCCGCTTACTAGTCACCATAGCTGGTGGGCCCCATTTTGTGGAACAGAGAACAGTTAAAACCAAACAGAGGAGAGCATTTCTGAGTTTTTTATAAGTAGGGTTTAAAGACCCTTGAGCAAAACATTAGTAGGTCAATATTTGGAATTTTCTGGCAACAGTGAATGGTGTGAAAGACATAACTTGACTGGAATGTTGCTTATACTGGTTTTAGAATAGTCTCATGAGGCCAAAGGCAAACATGAAAAAAATCCATAAACAAAGAGATGAGTAAAAGAATAAAAATAATTTGTGCACAGAAGCCCTTAACTATCCCTTGGCATAGATATGTTCAAGGTTGTGTGACTCATTTTGTCAGGCAGAGGTTACTGCCACCAAGTGCCGGCTTTCCCACAGCTGTTCGAGTTCAGAATTTTTTTTAAAAAATCATCAAGCCCCAAAGTTATTCAGTTATTTTTAAAAATAATGGACATATTAGTAACAGAGGGAAAATTCTGCTCAAAAGTTTCCGTGTTTATACTGCTAAGGCCTTCGTCATATGCACTAAGGTTATAATGGACCTTGAAACTTAATTACTAAATCTAAGTATAGCAGGTGCAGGAGTTGTATGATACCAACTTTCTGCTCAGAGTAACAGAGAAATCCATGGATCACAAGCATAAAAATAAGAAGGCAGCAACCAACTTCTGACCTTGAAACCCCAACATTTGCATGAAGGCTCACAGCTGCACATTTGACCGTTTGTGTACAGCAGAATACGTGGGCCAAGGCCCCAACGTGCAGCTGTGAAAATGCAAGTCCATTCACTTGCACAACTGTGAGTGGCTACATTTAAGACAACCAGAAAAGGGCTGAGTCATAAGCAGACACCCGCACTGGAAAAATTCAAATGTGTAATGTTCACTTTGACTTTGTAGCCAATCATCACTAAACATAAGTGTGTGCACTGATTTACACAGCGGCCTGTGTAATAGGAGAAATTAAAAATACAAATAAAAAAAATCATACTTTGCCTTGCAGGTTAACTAACAAATGGCAGAATTTTAACCTCCACCTCTGCACACTTAGAGAAGCACACAAACATACTAATCTGTAACTAAGAACACAGTAACTTTCACTCTAACCTTGGTGGTGGCCGGGGGAAGAATGGACTGAAGTGGAGGGAGTTCCTGAGGGCGGTTGGTCTCTTTCTGCACCACCACTGCTTGGCGTGATCCCACTGTAGCCGTGAGATGCCTGATGGCTTTGGTCATAGCGTTGCTGGACACTGTTTTGGGCTGCAGCACAAAAACAACCAAAGTAAAATATGTGATGTAACTAGGAGAGAGCTAAATCTAAGCCGTTTTGAAGATGGACATTGAACGTTGCTGTACTGGAATTTAAGTAAGACTACAGCCACCAATAAACTGGACAATGGCAACAACTATCTTTCAACAGAGAAAGAAAAATTAACTCAGAAAGTAACAATCCAAGAAATCCCTTAAAAAAGATGTTTCTAAGGATTAAACCAACTGAAAACTCCTGTGTCTGGCTAAAAATGCTGACATTAACCAGTCACTGTATGACAGCAGTCATAACTGAATCACAACTGAGTACATTTAGCACTTTTCAGTAGGACTGGATGATTATGGAAAAAATAATAATCACAATTATATTGATTGATATTGAAATCCCGATTAATGTACACGTTATTCATTGATTTAAAAAAAATAAAAGTTAATTGAACCACCAAAACTCAACCTCAAATATAAGTTTTTAAAAAACTGGAAAGAAATTAAAAACAAGTAAAGGAGTAAAGTAATAATATATTACAATAATAATAGCAAGAAAAAACTATATACCCTGTCTATATGCATTCCTGTTAAAAACATGTGACATTAATAATTTTTCTTCGATTACAGTGTTTTAATGATTGTGAGAAGGCAATATTGTAATCAGGACTAGAATTCAGTTTATTGTCCAGCCCTACTTCCATTAACATAATTAGTAACATTTTTAAATGTATTTCCATCCTCAGCAAGCAGAAGATCAACCTCAACACTGAACAATCAATCACACATACCTGTGCTTCCTTGACCATTGACCGTTGGAGCCATTTGCCCATGAGAAGCCGCTCCATAGCCTGGCTGCACAGCTGTTGTGGTGGATGGAGGAGAGGATCTGAACTGATGCAAAGGTGCACCCATTTGGGTGTGCATAGCTCCAGGTGTAGAAGTGCTCTGGGAGGAACTCAGGGTACCATACTGACTACTTCCTGGAGGAGATGGATATGAAACAATCGGGTAGAGGGGGGTGCCAGGTCCGCCAGAAGGTGCTGGAACCAAACTGGGATGCTGCTGCTGCTGTTGCTGGTGGTGCTGTGCTGGGGACGCTTGGTATGACTGCTGTCCGTAATAAGAGCCGGTAGTGGTATAGGGTGGCTGCCGCTGCTGCTGGAAAGGCTGTTGGCTGTACTGGGCAGTAGTCGGTGGAGGTGCTGTAGACGGGAGGATGGCATAAGGCTGAGATGGAAGGGCAGAACCTTGGGGAGAGCTGTATGGAGATGGTGCTACATGATGCAGAGGAAGGTGCTGTGGCTGATGCTGATGGTTGTTCTGGTAATAGGTAGCACTGTGGGCACTGTCTGTGATGGGTGCTTTGCTGGGAGCAGCCGCGGGATGAGCAGGGATGGTGGGGTAGCTCTGCTGTTGAGGTGGGGCTCCATAGTAGCCTGTAGGTGGATACATGGATGGGTAGGTCTGCAGCGGACCTGTGGGAAAAGTGTAAACAAAGCTTAAAATAAAGAAAATATTCATTTACCATATCTGTCAAAAAAGTTTAAAAATGTATAGATGAAAACTTTATTCATTAAATATTGTTTTTTCAGAGGGTCCAAACGAAAAGCTTCACCACTAGTAATAACGTTTTTTGTTGTTGTTTGTTTGTTTTTAATAAACTAGACCATGCCGGGGGAAATTAGGCTAAATTTATTGGTCTATAATTTTGCTTTACTTTCCTTGTAACCAAGTAGAAATGAGGGTGCGCAATCTGTCACAGCACTTGCTAACACTGAGCTAACTCAGAACCTTGTGCTAGTCGTTATCCGCACTGGTTTGCGTTAGTTTGCTAGCTAGCTAGCGTTAGCATTTGACGGGTCTTAGCTGCAACTGAAACCCTGAGTTTTCTCGAATATACTTGTCATCCTCTTTCCCGATTCATCTCATTGAGGTAGCCACTGACAGTCAAATGTTACCAAAACAATTACAAAAAATCAAAGCGAATGACACTACCAGCCCGGGTTTAGCATGCTAATGCAAGCGGGATGGCTGACCGCATCATCCGGCCTGCGTTACCATTTTGAAAGGGGGGCGCAGCTCCTCCGTTCGGCGTTGAGTTCTGGTTGTAGCTGACGGAGCTGTTGAGGTTTGTGAAACCCGGGGCAGACATCGCTCGGTCCTCCCGTCCTTATGCACTCAGATACACGGGTAAGTGCATACACATCAGCAGCGATTTCCAAACCCTGGTTCTCCACGCCTAAAAGGCGTAAAAGAGGCTGCTGGTGGCCAGGGAAGACCCGGGCAGCCTGTGGCCAGGTCCGCTACTCCGCTCGGCTGTGACTGTCTGAAACCTCCAGCCGGGATGTTCAGCAGCTTAGCTGACACCTGACTGCGCTCACATCACTCCCTCTTGTGGAGTTGCTAAGCAACTCTTTCATTTACCGTCATTAACAGTAAATTTTGTTCAGATAATATTATACGAATCATAGGAAAATATTTGAAGAAATTACTTAACGTAAGAGAAATTTAAAATTAAAAAAGGAGCTATTCATTTTTTCTTCTAATACAGTTCTGTGGCGCGTTTTCTGTTTTCCACAACTTATAAAAAAAATCCCACATTTTTCCTATCTTTTGCATTTGATGGTGTCTTTTCTTTTCACTTAGAAACTTAATCTGTTTCACGGAGTGTGAATTTACCTATTTCGAGTTTGAAAACCAAAGCCTCTTCTTGAATAAAATAATAAATAATCACCAATCCTCTGGTCATCATACCTGTTTCTTGTGAATGAATGAAGCTGAAGCCTGTTTCAGTCCATAGTCATGCCCCAACTAATTGATCCAATAAACACGTTAATAACCTGTACTTTTACCTGAAAAGGATCCCCACTGGAAGCTTATGCAACTGGTTCAACTAAAAGACTTTCCTCATCCTTCACACCGTCTCCAACCCATACTGGCTTAGACTTTACTAAGCATTTCAGGGCAGTTCTTAGATGCTTTCATACTAATACAGGGTTAGATCAACATAGTTTTTGTTAAGAAAAATACTTTCAGCCCTAGTTGTGCACACAGATGCTTGTGGTTTATTCAGGCAACACCTGCAGTTTCACTAACCTATATTGTAAGCATTTGGAAGGCTTGGAAAGTCTTGCAATGCTCTGCACATCCACACTTTTACTTTAAAAAACTGAATTACTGTAACGCTCATCTATCTATGTTCAGAGTTCACAGAGATAAATAATAACACTAGTAAACTGGAACAAAACTTTTATTACTGATTAAATGTTCACGATGTTCACATCATAAAATTTATTGATCTAGTAAATATATATACTCATTTTTTTCAATTTAAAAATTATTAAAAGCTTTCATTAATAAATGACTGTTTTGGGGACTTTCTGAAAGTGTATGCAGCTTCACTCTCAAAATTTACTTCATCAATCAGAACTTTAAAAATTTCCTAAAACATTTCAATCATAATTGATTTATATACAAGGATGAACCACATTTTTTCATATCTGAAGTCCACTTGTTGTGCTGCTAAACATCCTGAGGGATTCTAGGACGGCTGCCAGTGCACTCGCATTCCTCTTTGTGACGAATGCCAGAGGTGGTCTCGCTCTCTGCGTGATCTTTGGCCTGACAAGTGGCACAACAAGCGGTGTATCCGTCTTGTCTGCAGCTGGGACAGGACAGCACCAGCTGGCAGCAGAGCTGGGTGGTACAGAGCTCATACTGGTCCCATGGGCAGCCGCAGTATCTGCAATCTGAACACAGACAGATCATCACAGATCATCTACCAACACTGGAGCTTTAAGATGCATGCAAAGCTGGTTTATACAAATACTGACCTGAAATCACGTCATTATTCGAAGAGATGGCGTAGCGTTCATCAAACACAAAAAGTTTCCCTCGATAGAAGCCCTCTGGGAATTGCTCCAGGTACTTGTGGATTCCACCTTTCAGCTGGTAAATCTCTTTGCACACATCCTGCAGGCAAAGCAAGAAATTCCCCAGATAAATGTTAGATGCTGCTAATTTGTCTCATTTTAGTGAATTATGACTCAGCAGCCTCTCCTTTGGTGAATCATGAGCCTGAAACATCTGTATATTTCCCATGAATCATCTTACTTTAGAGCGCAGGTAGGCAGACCCGCGTTCACAGCGGACCCCTCCCGTGCAGTACATGAGGACCTTCTTGTCTCTGAACAGTTCCAGGTTCTGGTTGACGTAGTCCGGGAAATAACTGAACTTACGGATGTTTGGAGCCAAACATTGTGTAAACTGACCCTGAGAAAAAATTTTAAAGTCTTATTTTGGCCAGTTTTCAACAAAAGATATTATCTTTGATACAGTTTGATGCTGGTATTTTGACTGGTGCAGACAACCCAAAAACCATTTATTTATGTTGGCTTTATTCATAGTATTCTTCTATGATTCATCTGATAAATGACTACAAAAAGCCCACAATGTTGACCCGACTTCTCAAGTCTCCAGATCCTTATCCGATCAAGCATCCCCAGATCAAACCTAAAGGATGCCCTCCCAATCCAGTTTCACTGGATTAAATAACTTTAAAGAATTGTGGAATATTTGAATGGACTTGAATTTGTATAGAGGAAATCAGTGATGTATAAATAGACTGAACTGAAACGAAAAAGTGAAAAACGCTTACAATTTTACTCTCATAAAAGTTGCGGCAGTCCAGGAGGATGGTGTCAGTACATAAATCCCCTTTAGCCAAAAGAGCCTCCACTTCTTTGTGGAACTCATCAGGCTCCAGGTGAACACCTGAGGGTCAACACAGGCATATCACTCACATGATCATGTGAAGACACACAAAGTTAATCATTCACCACACCAGAACCAGATAGTGACTTAAAGAACAATTAATGGAGCGGCCATTTGGTACTTCGATAATTTACTAAGAAAAACAAAGTGTAAAGTAGCTGTAGGTGTTATCTAAAATAACCAATACTATGTAGGGTGGAAGCAGTAGAATTAGGGCCAGTACCTGCCAGCTGGTAAGAAATAACATCTGGATCCACTCCCATGGGGACAATCTCCTTAAAGACCCCGACCTTCAAGTCTGTGAAACACTCAGTACCACCATCACTAGTCTGAAAACACACACACACACACACACACACACACACACACACACACACACACACACACACACACACACACACACACACACACACACACACACACACACAC
>JAVQJG010007882.1:0-16020 GCA_036024015.1 Craterocephalus amniculus | reverse complement strand
ATTCTGACTGAATTTCTCACTTTAAAGATAAAAATTCCAACATTTGTCTGTAACGAAAACGCACCATCAATCAAACCAAACAAACATCGCGCTGCACGCTGCAAAGATATTAATCCTGTTTTACTGCCGATGTTTTACAGGCAAAGTGTCTGTGTCATTGTGAATCTGAAGGGGGAAAATCCCTTTCCTCCCTAGCAATGTCTGCCATAGCCTACTGAAGAACTTTTAAAACCTTAACTACATTTTCAAAAAGAATAAACTCCTGGTAGCCTGTGTTTCAGCTGGCATGAGAGCGTGTGAAACCTCGTAAAGCGTGAGTCTCACGTCCAATACGTGAGAGTTGGAAGTTTTGATAGCTCTGGGCAATACTGGACACAGGATAAAGTCTGAAATGTCATCAAAACATCCGCAAAAACAGCCGCTTGAGCTCAGAAACAGAGGCATCTCGGCGTCACTCGAAACTTGGTGTGGCTAACTTCCGGTGGAAAAATCTTTTTTTTTTAAAAAGACAACTTCCGTTGTGGCTTTTGTGTTGTGTTGTGGCTTATTTTGTTGTGTTGTGGTTAATTTTGTAGTGTTGTGGCTTATTTTATTGTGTTGTGGTTAATTTTGTAGTGTTGTGGCTTATTTTGTTGTGTTGTGGTTAATTTTGTAGTGTTGTGGCTTATTGTGTTGTGTTGTGGTTTATTATGTAATGTTGTGGCTTAATTTGTTGTGTTGCGGTTAATTTTGTAGTGTTGTGCTTAATTGTGTTGTGTTGTGGTTAATTTTGTAGTGTTGTGGCTTATTTTCTTGTGTTGCGGTTTATTTTGTAGTGTTGTGGCTTATTTTCTTGTGTTGCGGTTTATTTTGTAGTGTTGTGGCTTATTTTCTTGTGGTGCGGTTTATTTTGTAGTGTTGTGGCTTATTTTCTTGTGTTGCGGTTTATTTTGTAGTGTTGTTGCTTTTGTTTGCTGTGACACTTCTGGGCCACCATAGTAGCCATTGTCTTGTAATTTTGGTCTTCAGCAGTAGGTTTCTGAACCTTTGAGAAAGTTCTTCTTTAGACATTGCATACTGTTTTTAAAATAACATTTTCAATGCAGATTATTGTTATGATTATCAGAGGAAGTTTTTGTTTTGCTTGGTATTTTCAAGTCCTGTAATACCACTTCAATCATTCAAGAATAAAAAAGGCACATTACTTAATAAATGAATAAGTGTTTTCTGAAAATGAGAGACTCTTAGAAAATCTTTACACGTACCCTTTCAATAAAACCCATAATTTGGTGGAATTTTTTTCACATCTATTTGTAAATAAAGCACAGATTTGCAGAGAGAAAATAATATTTTTGCATCAACAAGATGATTTTTCAAGCTTTTAGCTAAAAACTTGACATCTTACAGCATAGTGTGCAGTGTGTCCTTAAGAACATGAATTAAACTGGACAAGTGAGGGAAATGGTCTCTAAAGGTTATGTCATTTTGATTCCGATTAAGAAATAAAAAGAAACCCAGCAAAGACCTGACACAGAGACTGAGAGATGCATCTAGACCTTCAGCTGATCATAACATTGTTGAAGCAGTGTAGGTTCATCTTGACAGAGCAGACTAAAAGCCAGTCAACATCCAAAGAAGAGCTTTGGAAAGTCCTTAAAGAAGCATGGAAGACTATCTAAAGAAAATACAATGAAGCTTGTCTAAGAGGCTTCACATTGTTATGAAGGTTCTTATCTTGTTAGACTCAAAACAAATCTTCTTTTCCCAATGCACTGTATTTCCTGTCATTTTACAATAAATTGCTAGAGCTATTTCCATATTACTTGGCAATATATAAAGAGATTAAGTGTACTGTTCTGGGTCTTTGGAAGCCAAAACAACACAAACTATCTCTTTCCTTTTATTTAACCCTACTGTAAGGCCTTGGCCTGTATATTACATGTTTTCAGGTCAGGCTGATAAAAAAGTGTTATGTCATAGGGCCATTGGAAACAATTCTAGTACTGTGAGTCTGAATTTCTCTCCCCTACAATTATACAATTAATTATTACCATCTTGCATCACTTTGTAGATAATGTGTGTCTAGACTCCTATTAGAAGACCATTTTATAATTTCTGCAGTAAAAGTAAAATGTTAATTTATGCCCAACTAGTATGTACATTTGGGTATATTGGAAACTCGTCCTATATCAGTTGGCAGGTTATACAGTACAAAGGTGATGTAAAAGATGAAGGCAGCACTTTAACATAAATGAAAAATTAGAAAAATGATATACTTGTTTATTGATACAAAGGAAACAATATTACACATCTGTGAGTAGAACCTATAGCTTTACATTTTAATTACAAGTTAAAATCCAAAGTTATCAAAGGTCTGACAGTTGGCTGAATTGGACACCCTGTTTTAGATAAAGAACAAGGATCTGTCAAAGTCTGATCTTTGTGGAAGTGCATATTAGAGCAAGAATGAAGAAAATTTATGAAAACGGGTAAAAACATTGTTGCACATCAGGCTTCAAAAAAGGTTACAAAATCATATCATTACAATCAAATCATAATCTACAGATACAGATTATAAAGGAATGTAAGAAATTCCAAAGAGCTGTTTCCCTACCAATGAGAAGACTACCTTCAAAGAGCCAATAAAAATACATATAATAGTCACAGAGGGACCAAGTTACAGGTTTTTATAATTATCAGTAAACAATGAGAGCCTGTCTTTAGCAAAAGCTATATTTAGCTTTTAGCCATGAGATGAGAGGAACGACAAACTAGCTAACAGTTGTTTCTACTCAGGAATAATATCCTCAGTCTTACCGCTTAAATCACATTCTTCACTTTCTTCGACTCATTCTGATAATATTGTTGAAGGGCAGTCAGGGAAGTTTCCTATTTATTTAGATGATCACTGTTTGCCAAATGATCTCCGACAATATCTAATGACACTGGGCTTCCATATTTGTCCCTCACCGGCGTGCAAGACTGAAGGCAACGTGGATTTTGATCAGAAATCTCTTTCATCATTTCCCAGTTTTTTGGAGGGTGTACGGATGGGTTACAGACTCTGTTGATTTCTTTTAAAAGCCCCAAATTTGTCACAACCTTCAGTGCTCCTTTGAGGGAGATAAAGCAGCTGTGAATAAGAGGTGGGGAGGAGGCGTGGAGGGGGGAGCATGCTGTCATGAAAAGAGCCGCTTCCTGGCCGGCTAGATGCAATCATGGGCACTATCTGATAGCACTGGAGGAAATTGGATGAGCTGAGAGCCGCTGGCTGCCAGTGATGGGAAAGATGACTCCTTTGTCACTGTGTCAGTCAATTCCCTACTCTCACCTGAGAGACCAATCAATAACACAAGGATAGAGAGGTTTTCTCTTGTCTCTAGACCTCTGTATGCTGTGGGTTGCTGTCAATTATGAGCTGTAAAACACCCTCTCATTCACAGGAATGCTGTATGGGATGTCATATCATGTGCATAAATATGTTACGTCTGTGGTGTGTTTTTACGTATGGCCTTAATATATTCGGATGTGTTTTGAAGGAGACAATTGTGCTTGCAATAAATCGATGAACACAAATATGACACTTATGAACAAACCAGTTTTACTAATGCAGTTCAGAAGCCTACAAAATGTTTGACAGTTTGCATAAACACAGCATCACGTCTGAAAAAGCCTTTTAGTTGTGTCAGATTTGATCCTGCTAGTTATACATTTTGTGTCATCTTTACAGCTCACAAGCGCTGCAGCTGCCCTCATTAGCGACTACATCATTAGTTGTGCAATTATAAAGCGTAAGACCCAGGGAGACTCATAACTATCAGTTGCTGTCAGGCATGTAGTATTACATCGGGCATGAAAGACATCCAGCAAGATGGAGGCCTATAAACAGACACTCGCTGAATGATTCATAATCGCGACACTGTCCTGAGCTTCAGCATATTTTCCGTGCATAATATGTGGACATGCTAGTTGTGTGTAAGATGAGGCTAAACTGTTCTTTTAATCATCCCTCCCTGCAGTTCCCTGATACCTGTGAAGAGTCTGCTTCTCCATTCGTCTTCATCTGCACGAACCCCCAAGAGCTTCTGGTGAAATTCCCCATGAAGGGGAAGCACAAGATCTGTAAGTTCTCCTTCTTTCATGTCAGGGGAAATGGAGTAGCTTAAATTAACCTGAGCCGGCCAAGGGTTTCATTATTTCTTTCTCTTTTGCATTTTTATGCTCAGACACAAAAACAAATAGATGTGAAAGCATGATAATGCTAAGCACGCTTCTTGATCAATATATTTTTGTTAATGAAATAAAATTGCAGGCACAAAGCATTCTCACACACAAACACACTTGTACAGATTGTCTCTAAGTGCCATCTGTAAAGGCAGGGTTTTGCTATCAGGTTGCTCGGGGGACAAGCCAGTCCTGGATGTGTAATGTTGTTGCTGTATTGTGTGATTTATCTGAGAATTCAAACACATTTTCCCTCTGCTGCCATAGCTGCTACTGCAAACTGATGTACCTGCAAGCTCTTTTGTTAATATTTCAAAACCCTCTAAAGACTTGGGAGGATTGTTTATGCAGCTGTGCCTCTTTCAGATCTTTTCAGATCGATGGAAAAATGCTTTTTAGAGGCTCAAGGTAAAATGTAGCAAGCGCCAGACTAAACTGGATAACGACCTTGTCTCCTTTTTCTGTGAATATTACGAAAAGTTAAAACATGATCTAGTGGTTTGAAGAAGGTGATTGTTAAGTATTATGTTTGCAATTCTTGGAAATGTGAATTCTTTTTTTGAGTCTTAAAATATAAATATAATATCTTATTTTTATTAAGTTGTCAGAGCAATCTGTCCTGCTAAGCTACATTATGCAGTGACTAATCAGGCTTCTTGGCCATGCATGCACTTTTATTTTCATTGTCACATCAAATCCTAAAAAATGTACTGATATGTACACACACTGCTACAGACCTGCTATCACTGGTGAAGATTACCAGCATCTAAACTGACAGTAGCTTGTAGTTTATCTCACCAGTTTATTTTTTGTCGGTAGATGAATAAATGTGACTGTGCTGAAGTTACCCCATAGTAAATTATTAACCCTGAATAGATTTTATGTTCATTTCATCAGTGCTTTCTGCCTCCTTCTATTACTGTTTCACCTGTTGTGACATTTATTTGCTAATGTTGGGCAACCATAATACGTATTTGTGATTAATTGCAGTAATTTCTGCAATGGACTTTGAAAAGACTGTATTAACATAGAATAGAATAATTATAAGCATTAGGCTATTAATGTTTTAAGACAACCATCTTTTGCTATCTTTTTTCTGCAAATGGATACAAAAATGCTCCTACGTTTTTCCGGGGAGGTTATTTACTTGTTATTATCAGTGCAGCCGTGTAGTTTAGTCTGTTGGCAACCAATTTCTCATGTTTTCCATCTTGTCTTGTGCAGTTGTTTTGCTTGTAGACTCAAGGTTGGGTGTCAGACTTCCTCAGTAATTGAACACTTTCATGTTTTATAAATTCTTCTTTCAATAGTGCTCTGTTGTTTAAAAACTATTTCACCGGTCAGACTTTTGATGTTCCTGCGGAAAATACATACCTTTCTGTATTTGCTCTCATTCTTTTACAGTACAAGATCAGCAGCATGAAGGAACATTAGTTTTACTGGGTTCAATATGTAAAAATGTCCATATATTTTACAGCCTGTTACATTTGACACAAATGACACTAATTGTATTAGATGCTTCAGATCATTCTGAATCAGGAAAATTGTCAGGATCTTCCAACTTCTCTGTATATTTGATCCAATGTGCTTTATCGTCACTATACAAAGTAAACAGTCCATGATGATGACTTTATTGATGTAACAACCTGGTCCAAGCTAACAGTGTAATCACATCCAGCCAGTATCCCAGCCCTAAGCCAGCTGTCAGAAATCTGAGTGAGTCGTTGGATGGCCTGTGTTTTTACTATCTCAGAGTTTTGCACTTTGATACACAAAGTGAGCACAGCAGAGACTTTGCTGCCTTTGGGCTTCATGGTAGGCTACTTCAGCTCCCTTTTCCACTGGCCTGGATTGACCATCATCCCCTGCTCTAATCAAAGGCCTTTGATGGCTTTGGAGTTTAAACAATTTCCATCCATGTTTTTAGGTTGATTGATGACATAAATTGCCTTTTCATCCTCAAACAAACTGGGCTGAGTACTACTTTCTGCTCTCTTGAGCACACACCTCTGATAATATTAAACAGGAATCCCTCTAGTTTTTGAGTTTCTTTTCCCTACAAGATTCAGTGATTTTCCTTCTGTCCTGTGATGGACTGGCGACCTGTCCAGGGTGTACCCTTCCTCTCACCTGTTAATTGCTGGGATGGCCTCCACTAGAATAGGCCGGTACAGAAAATGGATGGATGGTTGGATTTGCCATTCAGTGGCTTCTTGTTGCAGTCACTGCAATACCAGATAATAAGCATTTTTGCATCCTATTAAGGTCATATTTTCTGCATCTTTGAGTAAATAACAGGCCAAGTGACACATTTTTTCATTAGAGGGTGTTTGCAAACCATGTGTGGATTTGTCTCTACTCTCTAACCCTATCGTTGAATCTGCTGGGACCAGACACACTGGAAAGCTAAAATGTGTTTGAAGCTGTGTGTCATAAAAAGGCCTCCCACATCCTTACATTTAAATATGTAAAAAAAAAAACATATCTTGAAACAATCAGAAAACAGAAATAAATACAGAGGAGAAACTGATCAGATTTTAAGAAAAGATGAACTATTGTTTTTAAAGTGCATCCTTCAAGTAAACTATAATTCTGATACAACATTTTCTCCAAAGAAACCCCCAGTTACACTTTTTCCATTTCACTGTAATAATCCTGAACCTCATCTCTGGAAAAATGTTGGGATGTGATCCAAATACATAATCCTGCTTTTGTCTGATTCAGCAAAGAAGCTAATTAAGAAATTATCAAAGGAGGTGCAGAAAAAAAAGAGAAAATGACAGAGCAATAGAGCAGACATGACTGAATTTTACTGGCTTGATAGAGTGCAGAGAAGAGACAGGATGCAAGGTGCACACTTAATTAGTCTTCATTATAGTGCACCAAACTGTGAAAAGACGGATAGATGGATGGATGGATGGATGGTATTTTTCCTTGGTCTTCTGATTTAGGAACTGAAGGTAAAGTTGAGATCTGGAAATCAGAGGGGAAAAAAATTAATAAATAGAAATTTGAAGGAGGTTTAATCAAACTTGCTGTTTGTACTGCAAAACAATGTCATGAAGCACATCTCTACTCCAGAGTCTGAAGTGCTGGTACACTTTTATTAAACTGTACTTGTGTTTGGTATGAGAAGCAACAGCAGAAAACTTTTCATCCTCTCTATCTCAAATCATGGCACTAGAAATTTTGTTACGTGTCTAAACAAGTTTGTAAGTCCTGTGAATTTAAAGAGTTAGTCTGAAGAGTTGGAGATTGATCACTGTTTTGAGTTTATTTTTCCCGCCAATGGACAAAGATGAAGAGGCTTTTTGAGGTAATATTTTCGGTGGTAGAGAGAAGAAAATAATCCAAAATATTTCAGCAATTATTAGTAGTATCTATAAGGATACTTCAAATCATACTTTAAAAAGCCGAAGATAAACAATGGGTGGCTTTTAACATGGTGACTATAGAAGACATATCTTAAACATTTACGGTTGAATCTCAAGAGACGCAAGCTGATGATTTAGCCATTTTCTGTTGACATAAACATTGGAGAACCAGGTGATAGACAGATGAGAACTGCATTGAAAGGAACCGGATTGGAAAAAAAATGGACAGAGTAAAAGTTGCTTAAAAAAACAGCAATTCTTTGCAAAGGGGATACTCTTTAGCAAAGTACTACTATGTGGGGTTCTCAAAGCTGTGCTTCATGCCTTTTTTCTTTTAGTCAATTCAAACAGGAAGTGATTAAAATGAATAATTAGAAGGGAGTTTCTTTTTGTGTCTTTTTTAAATGTAATCCTGACATTTTTCTCCATACAATGTTACACTCGCACAAACCAGATAAGAACACACGTTCACCAGAATATAT
The DNA here is from genome assembly GCA_036024015.1 of Craterocephalus amniculus. NCBI lineage: Eukaryota > Metazoa > Chordata > Actinopteri > Atheriniformes > Atherinidae > Craterocephalus > Craterocephalus amniculus. The sequence goes on along the minus strand of JAVQJG010007882.1, from coordinate 7,961 downwards.
AAAGGAAAGAGACTCAAGAAAGCGCTATCCATGCAAGTGAGGAAAGAGAGAAAGTATTTAAAAGATAAACCTCACAAGAATAATGAGAGTGGTGTAGAGAGCGCAGAGGGGAAAAAAACGGCACAAGATGGCTGCAGTTTTGTTGTTGCTTTTGTAAGTTATATCTTATCAGCGCTCTTGTGTTGTTCAAGGCATTTTCTTTGCTCGACTTTGTAGGTTAATTTACCGATTTACACATTTATAGTTGTGAAAATATTATGATTTCTTCCTCTGCGCTGCATTGATTTTCAACCAAAACACGTCTGCAGTCTGCAGACAATTACTTTTGTGTCCTGTATCATGGCTAATGAGAAATACAAAACATTACATCAGCTGGTTCAGCTGTGTGATGTTGTTTATCAGAGACTGAATCATTTTTAACCTTGTTGTTTTTGGCCTTGTCTTATAGATGAAACCCGGGTTCGCCACCTCATTGCCATTTTATATAAACATATAAATAAGGCTTCTCATGTAAACGCATGTAAACCTTGGGACTGAGCAGCCTTTATGAAGATACTAGATATGTTACTTTGTGCTGCATAACACTGTAATATATAGAAATAACTTTTTTATGATTTCGTTATTTTGCAAATACTGCCATTCGTATGCTTCCAAAATGGGAATAAGAAAAAGCGAAAGGTATTACTGAAAAACTCCATCATTGCTTTTTCACTGTTTTTTTTCCTGGTCATATTATAGGTCTGTTTAATTCTGGGTTTTTTTCTGTACTGTAAAAGCATGCTCTTTTATTGCTTTTAGGTCCCATAACATTATCCAGCTATTGCTTGACATCTTTGTAATTTTTTTGTACCTTTTGTTTTATTGTTTGTTTTTGTGTATGTGGGGGATTAAACAGAAATTAGCAATGTTCAACTCAGTTTTATTTGTATACTGCCAATTCACAAAAGAGTCATCTCAAGGTGCTTTACAAACATAATCAATTCAAGCCAAATCAAACAAATTGGACTGGATTTATTCAAGCATAAAGATAATTATTGCTTAGCTGGGAAACCAACAGATTGCACCAAAAACTTGTCTTTGATTCAACACCACCCATCCTGGGGATACTCTGGGCTGTAAAATACTCTGGCAAGAAATTGCCAAACTGTCGTTAAACTTGACCCTATGGCATTTAAACTATCGAGTGCCTCTGTAAGTTTACTTTTTACACCTGTGTAGAGTTTTTTAAAAATACATTCTCTTGTTACGAACGTGCTTTGATGGTGCTGTACTCCCAGCTGTACATGTTAGCTTGGATTGTGGATTGGCTTTCCTGACCTACAAAGACCTGCACAGTCCAGCCTGCCTTATTCCTCTGTCACTAGCTTGCTTTTCACTATCTTACTCTTTTGCTTTCTCACCCTCTCTTCCACCTCAATTCCCATTGCATCTCACGGGTCAAGGCATTGCCGCTCATCTTACTCGAGGGGGGCTTAGCACTAGTATTTTTTGCTCCTCCAGCAGCTTACATTGACAAGATCCACTTGTCTGTGGCATTGCCAACCATCTCACGCTTCATCACAGTGTGCAGGAAAATAGACGAACCGCTCTGTGCTTTGTACATTCCTTCCAACAAAGTCATTGCTGTGCTACACAACGATAATAATTGGGGTTTTTTGTCATTAGGCTGTGGAACTTTAATGTGTTGTTGGTGCATTTCGCAATCTGTAAAATTACATTGTGTTTCTGCTGAGATTAATTGTTTAATTAAGTAAATTGTGCAGTCATGTTGTGGGGAATGGGACCGGGGGCCATGATGAATATTAGCTGGTACCTGACTCACAGCAACAAGCCTTCTTACCATAGATTATGCCTTTATCAAAAATTAACTACTAAGATTTCCTGCCTGCATTTGTAGGTTCTTATTTAAATTAACTTTTTGAGCTTCTGTCACTCCTCAGAATTTAATAGAAAAACATAGAGTAGAAAATTGGTTTGTCAGCCAGCTCCACTGGAAAGTATTTTAGCTAAACGGCACTGCAGGAATTTCTTCCTTTCCTCTTGTTTACAACAGCTCCATTATCACTGTGTGACTGAAATTAGCTGTAGCACGGATTTAGACGAACGACAGCGAAACCTGCTCTGTGTTGCCTGATGCTGGATCCTGCTGGAGGAAAAAGCCTGCACATGCACGTACAGATTGACATTATGAGATGCACAGATTGGGCACTTATCAATACAGCCTCTCTTTCTCGCCAGTTGACTTTATAGATAAATGCAAAGCACTGCTAGATACAAACTTAGGTTGATCAGTCATTACCCTGTGATGGAGTCTGTGACATTTAAAACGCCATTCAGCCAAGACTCACTCCTGTAAGAGGGGACTTGCATTATGGTTTTATGGTCACATCCTGGGAATATTTGCATGCATGTGTCTGTGTGTGAAGGTCAGGCTGGGTGTTGAAAGCTAATTGGCTCTCTTTTACTGTTTCTTATTGCTTCACTTCCCCCATATTTTAACAGCTTGATACTGTCTGTGTGAAGTGGCTATGCACACTTAAGGAAGTGACACATAAACCATACACCAGTACACGTAAGGTGTTTAAACATTCAGTCCTTGCATACTCTGATATTATTTCATGAATATAATTATTCAATGTTAAATATCTACATTATCCTCAGGTCCATTACAACTATGTTTTTTACCAGAGAATGATTTTTTTATTTATTATCCTGTTGCATGGAGAGATCCATGACTGAAGGTTGTGAGCACAGTTGCTCCATTAATTTTATAACTGCAGAAAGATGAGGACAAAAGATCCTGTAGTCTGGTGGAGATCTGAGTACAGACTGTAAAAACAGTAAAACACATTGCAAAGCGCTTACCCAAGCTAGAGTTTAATGGGGTTGTATAAGTGCAGATTCATTTAAATTGACAGATATAGACATTACAGTATGTGTGGACTGGTGTGAAGCCTGAAGCTGCTACTTAATGTTTTCGAAGAGCAAAGAACTGAGAATTATGTTTGACCTTCTTTTTTATGATGCCTCTAAAGAATTAAAATCCTATTGCTTTCAAGCCGGGAGAGTGTATAGGCAGCATAATTCTCCATGAGTGAATCAGATGGCTTTGAGCGTCAAAGTGCTTAAGTAGCGAGGAAAAAAAACGAACTACCCTTTTCGTAGAACTACTCCTGAATTCATCATACAAAAGCGGTGACTTGGTGAAAGAAATGCAACAGTAGACTGCAATCAGTCTACAGACTTCAGAATAAGGCTCAGCTGAAGCCAGTTAATGCCTTTTGTTGCATTTTGCAAACATTTGTTGGCACCAAAGAAGGGCTGGCTGATTATACTGAAAATGATGCCATGATTTAAGCCATCACTTCTGGGGTTTGTATTTGTTTCATAGGAAAGGAAGCATTTTTATATCATGCTATAAGACCAAGGAATAAGTTTTCCCACAAGTTAAACATGGATTTTATCAGTATAATTAAAAACAATACTTGTAACAAAATGTACAAATGGAGGGAAAAGCAACATAACCAAGTTCTTCAGCAGTTTTAAAGAACCAAGAGTCATTGCTAACCATTCAGTCATTTTCGGGCTGAATTTATGACTCTTGTAAACATATGAACTCAGTGAGTGCTTTGTGTTTCACTACCTTATCTTTCCCTGTTAAGATTAGTCACACTGATGGCTTTTTAGCAGCTACAAAAGTGCTCTCTTTTGTGGAGGTGTCTGACTACAAGGAAAGAAGTCATGGATGTAATTACTAAGATGAGAAATTCAGCTTCGGCAGCCAGTCAGAAAGGATTTTTTTTTTCTTCTTCAGTGTTTGTCAAATATCAGAATCCCTGCAGACCGAAATGTAGTAAATAAGGAACTCAAGTTTTGTTCCTACTTTTGAATAGTTACAGAAAACTCTTTATTTGCTTTATTTGTGATAGTTTCCTTTTTTTTATTCAAAAGACTGATGTTTTTATTGTAAATAGTTTTGCTTTATGATGTCATTTTATATTGCTGGATATAAATATCTGCTTATGTGGGGGACTGTATGTCCTTAAATGCAATGTTACTATACTGTTAATGAAATACTATTAGACTTCAGGCCAAAATGTACATATCCTTACTGTTATATAGAGGCCTATCTTGGTTTTTCCTTTTTTCACTTCAAAATTAAATTTTTACATTAGTGAAGTCTCCCGTTTTTAAGCTCAAAGAAATGGCTTAGGATGGCAGCCACTCAAATGTTGCTTCAAATTTGTTGTGTTTTCGCTTCACACACTTAATAAAGCACCTTGTTTTGCTTTACATCAAATGTGAAATGTGTCCATATGTCGACTTCTTTCTTTCGCCTATTTGTTGACATTTTGTCGCATTCGTTTTTAATGAGATTACACCAGAGCTAATTGCAGCATCTTTCCAGGAGTCAATTAATTGTGTATGCCTTCTTCCTTAACACACAGAGAGATGAAGTCTGATTGGATCTCCTTTCAACGAAATTTGGCCTTGTGGATTTTGTGTTAAATTCATATTTTCATAAAATCTTTATTTGCTGATGTGTCATATATTTGGTCCCGGCTTTTGTCGTTTTCCAGTACTTTATATTAAGTTTTCATCTTGTTTCTGTCAGAAAAAAATATGTAATTAAGGAAAACTAGTACATAACCCTTAGCAGATAAATTACCACGGCTGTACTGGTAGCTGTGGGTGGGTCTAAGGTGTGACAACAATCAGCAGTTGAGTCATTGTAGACAGTTAAAGATTTTTTTTTTCACAACTGCCTCGAGGAAAATGTATAGATGGTTCTATGGAAAGTGGTTAAATTGTCATGTAAGAAAAACATTGATAATACAGTCCAACACATATTAAAACCTATTTCCCATTACCTACTGTACTCATGTCCTGTGACTTGTCCCCGATGCGCTCACATAATTATGCAAACCACTAAAATCCAGGACAGTACATATCAGCCCCACTGAGATAATTGCTTAAAGCAACTAAGTCTTTATTTACCTGTTCCAATGTTAGAGCTACACACCCAGGGAATCGTGGATGTGTGTGTGTGTATTCATCACAAATAGATAACTCTCTTTATTTGTTAGTTAGGCATTCAACATCATATCCCTTGTACACATACCACTTCCAGCTCTCATTGCAGCGTCATTTGCATTTCCCGCGCGTACATTATTGAGCTGTTGCAATATGCATGGCTTTCATCCCTCAGGTTCCACCGCATATGGTTATAACACAATATATTCCCTGTGAAAATACTGCTGCTACATTTTGCTCCACTAACCAGCAACTGCACCGTTACCTTGCGATTACCTCCTTTTTGTTTTTTGTGCAGAATCAACCGCACCATGGGACGTCAAATAGAGAAAGCCAATTACCTAACAAATGTCCAACTTTTCTCCAAAGGTGATCATGTTTTGGACTCCCCCTTTTTATTTTTCTCATGTGCTCTTCTGTCATCCAATGCTGGGAGACAGAAAAAGGTTAGAGAAACGGAAGTCCTTTTTTTGGTTATTTATTCATGATTTTTCCATTTAATATTCATGCCTTTTTCAGGACTATCTGGGTGCAGCTGAGAATTTGCTGCCTCGGAGGCAGCGGAGGCCAAAAAATCAGGTTTCAGCTCCAATGAGCCCAGTGGATGAAGGGGAAAAAAAGAGGGAGAGATGGGGAGGGAATGAGAGAGTGGGGTTTCATGTGTTCTCTAGTAAATGAGATCCAGGCCTTGAAGGTGACAGGCTGTGTTTATTACTGATCTGTCAGCCGGTTAATGGGGAGAGGAGAAGAGAGAGTAGAGAGCTGAGCTGTTGAGCAAAGACCAAAGCACACAGGCATGGGAGCCAGAGAGAGAGCCCCAAGCAATAAACGTCACCATGCTAGATCTGCTCGTCCTCACAGCTTCTGGAACAGCACTCCTGCATGCTAAATTAGCAACTGGGAAAAAAAACACTACTTTGTTCTATTGTTATAAACAAAGACTTATAGAGAGCATGAAGTTCCTCTGTCTTATTAAACCTGCATATTTCTTTGCAAACAGACCGTAAATCTAAATACGTTGTCTTTGTTCAGTACAAGTCAGATTTATTGATTTGTTTCCAGCAATGTTTTTTAACTCTTTAAAAAATCTGATGTTGATGGCTACATTTAACCAAATGGATGTTCTATAAAGAGACAAGTTATTACATTGACTTAATCTTCTTGAATCGTCACAAAAATGAGCAGCTGTTTCTGTCTTTTAATAAAAGGAAACATGGCAAATCAAGGCTGATGTGAAGAATAATTATAACACTTGCATTTTAAAATAGGACGTAATTTTTAGAACCTGACCAATATGAAATTTTTGGGACCAATACCGATATCAAGGGCTTTAAAAATATACTGTATATAAGATGATATACGATATATTGAACAATATATGAAATAAGAACATGAATATACAGAAGATACATATTGTACATGAATATAAATAATATGATTCAAGATTAAGAAACGAAATGCCATAGAATCTAAAACAAGGAGCCTTAACATTTTTTAGCATTATTTTTTCTTCTTAGTTAGTGACCTTAGCACGTTAGCATATTTTGCCATTTCGTTAGCAGATATGTGGTGTCTCATGCGAAAAGGTTTTTGTCTTTTCCAGAAAAGAAAATAATCGGACAAAACACATAATTTAAAAAAAACAAAAAAACAATCGTGCACAACAACAAACGTCCCTTCCGACCAAATGGCTTTTCACTTATAAAACTATCTTTTACCGTGGCCTGAAGGTGCAAAGCAAATTTACTTCGACCAAAACTCTTTAACATTTAGACGGAAAAAACTTTTACAAATTGAGCTGAACACTTGAACATTTCGACCAAAATGTTGTAACATTTCGACCAAAACGTTTAAACATCTCGACAAAAACATTTTAACATTTTGACTGAAACACTTTTACAAATTGACCTGAGCACTTCAACATGTCGACCAAAACACTCTAAAGGCCCATTTATGCTCCACGCAGATGACCGATACGCAGACGCACGGAAGGTTAAGTCTGTCTTTTGCGTCAAGGCTCCTTGCGCATCCGTCATTCGACGCAGAAGACGGAGTAATACCACCGGAAACTGCGGTGTCAGTGAGTATAGTTGAGCTGAAGCAAACCACTGAAGAAGAGGAAGAGAAATGAGAAGAGGAAAACCGTAGAAGAAGAATGTAGACAAGAACGAAAACATTCGAAGTTGCACAAGCTTTTGAAATAAGGCTCTGCAAGTTTTCAGGGTGTGTTGGTGGTTAGAAACAACTTTATAGCAGCGCTTTGGTGCGACCGACCGGTGCCGAAACTAACGTCGTATCACAGTTAGTGTTGTCACGGTACTCGGTACTTCAGGACCAAGTCGGTACCAGTGCTACTGTCGTACTGTCGGTACCTGTATTTTCATTGTACCGGTAGTACCGACGAACCAGACGTGAGATGTGTACATCCGCCAGCTGCTAGCCAAACAGCTCGGTGAAGGCGGCTCCATTGAGTGCAGCAGGAGCAGTTGCTCCGCCTCAGCTCGTAGAAATTCCATAAAAGTCCGCAAAAACTTGGTAATATTCCTCCATACTGCTCGTCCAATGTAATCCAAGTGTGCTGAGTGGGTAGCGTCCATTATTCACTCGCAACGACATCATTTAGTATATTTTTAGAGCTTACACCGCTAACATGTTGTAGCTCCTGGATGCGTGCGTGCGCGCGGCACGCGTGTGCGACACCCGCGGCGGCCACCGATGCATCCAGCATTACGCCACTGCATGTATGGGCTGAATATGCGGGGAACGCTCTCCCCCGGGCTATCGCAGCTTCTAGTGTCACCGCGGTATCATGAGTCTCAACATAACTCTGAGTTCTCAAAGCAACGTGAGTTAAAAGTAATATTCTTGGAGGGTAATCCATTATGTCCGCGAATAAATAAGATGTAGTCTAAAACCATAACAGACTT
>JAVQJG010007860.1:0-39981 GCA_036024015.1 Craterocephalus amniculus | reverse complement strand
ATCATATTAGAAACAGCATAACCAGTGAAAAATAGATGTCAGAAATAAAGCAGTTTATGCGAATTCTATCTATCTTGCTGGTCTTTGTTTTATCTTAATCCTTGATTTACAGCTCCTCATAGTCTCATTGACTCACAAAAACTCAGATGACACTTGTTTCTTCCTCTTCCAAGCAATTTATCTTGTCACTGACATAAAGTTTTTACTATGCAGCTTCTTTGGTTTCAATAAAAGAACTATCCATCACTTCTGAAATAAATAACAAACATATTCTTAAGAAGCCCATAGTGAAAAAAGATGTCTAGCAGTGACACCAGTATGTCTGCAGCAGCAGAAGTATGGATGCATGCCAGATATGCCACAGTAGGTTATATCAATCCAGTCTGACATATTCTTGGACCGGCACACTACTTTGCATCCAGACAGTTTTTTTCCCATCCAACACAAAGACTCCTTCTGCTTGGCTGCTTGCCTCTTTACTGGAAGACCAGAACCATGACCTGTGGCATAAATCATTAATCTCAATGCATATGGAGATGATTAATTTGTGTATGCAAATGGCATACCATGTCAGTCAAGAGTTTTCTACTGGGATCAATGTGGAAAGGTTACCCACATTGTATAACATGAAATGATGAATGAGATATGGATCAAGATTTGGAGGGAAATCTCTTCAGTTGTGTTTGATATGGACTTTAATTGCGCCACCAGAACAAAAGATTAGACTTGTTTTTGATGTATTTTTCATCAGATTAATTAAATATGACACAAATGCTTTTGGAGATTTTGAAAGTGGGTAGCAGTGTGAAAATGTTGTAATTCTCAAAAGGTGCAGACCCAGTTCCAGAAATATGTTTATTAAAAAACAGTTAATTCAAAACAAAACAGTTAAGTATTCAAAAGAAAATATTGGGATAAAGATAATGGGAAACTGTTAATGGGAAATTTTAAGTTATAAAATATATATAAGTTACATTATAAACTGGAAGTAAAAAGAGGACATAAGAGGGGCTTTAACAGGCCATATCGTGCCACCAACCCAAGAACTATTAAAGAACCAATTTTACATTATTTGGAATCTTTTGGGACACAATCAGACATATGCATGAAAAACTTTCAAAACCCGTTTGAGCTCATAAACTTGGCAGTTGATTGTGGACTGAGACATTGCCCCGTGGAGGATTTATGACATGATATGAAAGGATTTAGTGTTATTATTTTTAGATTTATTTTTTTTATAACAGTTAATTGTCAATATTGAGCCTATTTAACTTTGGTTAGGTTCCACAAAAAGTATTTTCCCAGGGTGTATCTTATCCACCAACACACACAATGCATCTTTTTTAAAAGGATGGCAGTACAGCATCGGTGAGAACATTGTTGCTGTTTCGGATGTGCAGCACTGAAAAAAAGAAACCCGTGATAATAATAAGTTTGAATATGAGACTCAAGTATGACTTTTGTTCTTCATAGATTCTTTTATAGTGTTGAGGAATGTCGCACACACAGACAAACACAGGATTCAGTCAGAACAGGGAAAACTTGGTTGTCTTTAGAGTCAAATAGCTCAGGCATACCCTACAGTAAAAACTTTAATTTAAGTTTGATGAAATCACTAGAGGTTGGAATTGCGATGACTGAATAATTACTGACATTTTTTACTGTTGCTATATATTTCAGTTTGGCTTTGTTATTTCTTATTTTCCCATGAATCCCCCCTTTCCCATCTTTTTCCTCACCTGTGGAACAAGGTTCTGCTGCCTCCGTCTACTTGATCCTGTTCTGTTTATGTTCTGTTTGTCTTTTTGTACTGGAAGACATTTCATTGTAACAGGATGCTGGTTGGAAGACAATAAAGTGATTTTGATTTTGGAATGTTCAGGTTATCCCTTTAACTTTCACACTAAGAAAAAAGCAAGAGATAATGTTTCTTTGCATTTTCTGTTTTCTTTTGAACAAGAAAAATACAAAGAAATGCTTTTTAGGAAATAGTTGAGATTGAAGTTAATGATAAAGTTATGGCACTGAAATGGTGAAAAATGTAAACAGCGATAGGAAAACAAACACTTTTTTTGGTAGTAGATACCCAGACCAACTGGAAGAGGAGATTGCAGCAGGTTTATTTAATCAATTCTTTATAAAGATTCATGATAATCACTGAAAGATTTTCTCTACCAAATGGTAGAGCGGGAAGACAAATTGTTAAAGTGTAAAATATGTCAAATAATAGAAAGTAAATATTTACAAACTTACTTCAATGCTCCTGGGTTTCATCCTGGAATTTCTCAAAATGTGGACTTCTTTCAACATTCGTCACATACAGTAATGTGATTATTATCTTCATTTCTTTCAAGTCACCTCAGAGTAAAGAGTGTCCACCCAAGCTCCAATTCATTCCAAATACATCTGAGTACTGACATAAAGGAAGTTCTTGAATTTGGCAGATATCTTAGAGTACGCAGCACAAAATATATACATTTTCATTTCCAGTGGAAGAGTTGGTCGCTCATGATTCCAGAGTTTCTGATCCGACTTATCATTTTTGCTCACTGATTGTTAAATGCCATGTTTCTAATTCTCTATGGTGCCACAGTGGTACGGTAGGAATCATCATAGAATCACAGACCCTTCGAGAAGTGCGTGATATGTTCCAACATTGCTGCCCTCTATTTCAAACATCCAGTCATCTTTGTTCCAAACTTATAAAATGAGAGATTTTTGAAAGAATTTGAAATCAAAACACCCAAAGAATGACAGGAGGAACTCACTCTTTACTGAAATCTTTTTTTATTGAAGAGACCCCTGATGCTTACAGAAAATTTCAACTATGAGTCCATATGGTTGTAATGATTTATGTTCTATCAAGAAGTACATTTATAAAGCAATTAGCCTACAGGGCTCATCATATAGGGTTCAACTTCTGACCCAAGAACACTTAAATATGTGGAGTGGATTAAACCATCTCTGACTGGTGGATAATAACTTCAGTGTATGAAAATCTCTGCAACTTAAGCACGTCCTGTATCACTCTTTAGCTTCATATCCTCTGTTTCGTTGAGCAAAACATCTTTTGAAGTTGCCCATCACAACAGGAAAACTCTCCTCTGCATAGGAAGCTGCATTGCATAAGAGAACATCAATCATATAATACATAAAAATCTCTTCTAGTATATCATCCATGAAATGACTATACAAAATGGATTTTCACTTACTGTATTATAAAATCAATGGCATTACCATAATAAGAGAAAATATTTAATGATTTTATAACTGTTGGGTCTTATGCCAAAAACTTAGTCACAGTCAATAATTTTGGTAGTAAGTAATTCCAGTAATGTATAGTGCATCCAGCCGTGATGCAGATTTATACAGGGTTACTCCAGCAAGATAAAAATCACAATATAACCTGCTTTAAATCTCAGATCTGCTTTCCTAAGACAGACTTCCACTTTCCTTACTGCATTTTGCCCCATAGTCATTTGCTCATCTTTATTTGACAGATTATGATACAGATTGTAATGACACATTGATCAGTTTGATCCACCACGCCCGAAAAAAAGTCAAACAAATTGCCAACCAACACCAGATCTCTCGTTCTGACCCCGAACTTTAGGTTACAGCATCCAAAACCCGGTTCCAGTCGCTCGTTGTGTAACTGTGTACACAACCCTCTCTGTTAACACCTATCGGCCGCTAAACGCCACACAGAGCCTGCCATAAATAGTGAGCCGCTTTCTCGCATCACGTGTCTCAGAGCATGTCGGTTTGCTGCCGTCATGTCACGTCTGCGTTCCGCGGCGGCTGAGGACGCGGAGGCGGGGAGCGGCTGTCCGTGGTGCTGATGGGGGTGATGCGCTCCAGCTCAGTGCAGCCGCTACTGCGCATGTTGCATGACAGGTACACGCAAGCCTCCATCTTGGGCATCCCGCGCTGAGGCGAAAGGGCAGAAGCCATATACACACTGATTCAAAAATAACAAGCAGGCGCGGAACCCCCCCCAAATTGGCATTTTGCCGAGATGTAGCCTAACCTTTCCCCTTAAAACCCACTTAACAAATTGCTTTCCACAAGTGAGCCGAGAGCAGAATGGGGAAGAAAAACAGCGGCTGGTCTGGAAGGCTCTGATAAGGATTATTTGCACAGTCAGCTCATCTCGATCTGTAGGTTTTTGAAGAATTGACAGGTGATAAATCCAAACGGTAAGTGGAAATCTGTGGCGTGTTTTGTAATAGATGTGGTTTGTATTTGTATGACCATAGCATGTACTCGCATGAAGTGGAATCGCTCGCTCGCGTCCTCATGTTTTGGCATCCTCTTCCTGCATCCCCCCCCGTCATGGTGGTCGCTGTATGCTTTGTTTCTGTTTCTTCCAGCTCTCCTGATGCTCGGGTTTTGTGCCAGTATCAGCTGCTGTTACTTACTTTCCCCTTGTTAGAAAGAGACCCGATGCGAGGTGCAGCCACAGGTTGTGAGAACTCTGTCCATTCGTTTTGAACAGGTTGCATTTATTTTTACTGAGCATGCAGCACAGGCCCTTCCTATGGGTGTAGCACTAAATAAAGATAGCAATTCATGCACTGAAGAGGTAAAATTATGCGGTGCCACTTTTTTTTCTGACATAAAATCGTGTTGGATTATTATAATTGTTATTTGAAGCTTCAAACATTAAGTCTATCGTTTTTCCCTACATTTTCTCCTCTTCATGCATTAATAATGTGTCAGTTAATGTGTGCTCATGGTTCAGAGGCACATGTGCAGAGTTAGACCAGAGCTGTACATTGACCTAAGGGCCATTGGAAAGCCATGTAAGGCTGCTTGAGTCATTGCATGACAGTGTTTGTGCTGTTTTGACATTGCCACTGGTAAAATTGAGAAGGGCAATATTCAGTGATGTCACAGTTGACTCATGCAGTGACAAGGTTGAGTTATGGTCCCAACTGTTTTTGCTCACCATGACCTTGTAATTGTTGATTTTTTTTTAAATATTTAAGAATGCAGACACAGTAATGAACAGACTGGTGTAAGTGTTCTTGTAAGAATAAATTAAAAGAGACATGTTACATTATCAAACCATAAACAAGGAGAAAAATCTCCTTTGTTCAGTTTGACGAGCAAATGTCACTGAAAATATAAGGTTATAAAATTTGGCTCAGCAATTATTTGTTTAACTTTCAGAAGTAGCCAAATCACTAAGAGAGTGTCGCATTTAATCAGGCTTAAGTGCAGGTCACACTGTGCTTCATGGAACAAGAAAACTTGGGCACCACATCATGCATGAGGTATGTAGGCCGCACAATGATAATTCCTTCTGAATCACAGGCTGCAACACATGGATATAATTCCTCTAGTGTTGTATGTCATGCTGCGCCCGCCTGGCGTGTTCATGATAACATCTGGAGGACAAATCATATAAATCAGGCACAAATCAGACACATTTTCTTCATCGTGTTGCTGCAAACTTTTAGTTTAGCATGTTTTATTTCTATTTACGCTGCCTTATTTTTCTCACAGAAAGTCATTTTGTGCTTTTATTGGTTTATCAGATAGTTGTTGCAGCAGACATACAGGAAGAGGTTTACGCTGAGTTTCTTACAGAATTTACTCCTTGATATATTTTTTATCTGATCACCCAGAACTGTACTTTGTATACCAACAAAGGGTTTGGAGTTGACTAACTGGATAAAACGAGAATAAGTCATTTTCATTTTCTCTCATCTTCACCTCAATTAAAGGAAAAACATTTTTTTTTTTAAAAGACAGTTTTTTGTCAAAGTTGTTGAATAGGGCACCCTTGATTAGTTTGGTTTCATGTTTGTAAATGAATACTCAATGTATACATCTGAGGGAATGTTTTGAGTAAGTAATTAACTTTTTGAATGTACTGTTTGATATGTAACAAAATATTTAATCACCACTGAGGAATGAATACTTACTCTACACCCCATGGTGAATCTTTCCCGTCAGAAAAAAATGCTGCCAGGGGTCTGAGATTAGAATTGTCATTTTGTGTAAGAATACGGGAATGATATAGCAGAGAGAACCACTAGAACATATAAGAAATACTTTCTAAGAAATATGGTGGCACTGCCAAGTCAAACACTGACACTGCACTGCTCCAGCTGTTGCCATGCCATTGAATACTTTTGCAGGCAACCGGTGATGTATGATGGCTAATTAAGCATTCCCCCCGCCCTCTAAACTCTAATTTTTTAAACAGTTTTATCAAAACAATCAAGCAAGGTGAATGCATTGAGAAAAGTACTGAACTGGTGTATGGTGAAGATTCCTCCTGGAAAAAATGATGATCAATGTGCAGGCGAGGAGTAGAAAGGAAGTTACCGGGCAAAGGCAGTGAGGAGGACAGCGAGTGTGTCTGTCTAGACAATAAACTGCTTCAGTTAATATACAAGCCTGCTGGCAGGATGTGTGCTGGAGGATCGGGGGGTGTCGGGGGGTGTCGGGGGGTGGGGTGTGAGACTGCTCACTTTACTGTGAGTTTTAGTGTCCCTATATGATGAAGGGGCACCACTTTTCTAGACAGGGATGTGAATCACACAGGTACTATAGTCACTACCTGATTAATGGCCCCTATCTAGAAATGCAAAAAGGCTCTGTCCAGGCTTTTACGTGTGCATTAAGTGGTGTGCAACAATCTACTTCCAGTCAGCACACAGGAGCATATTGTTCCCTATCTCTCCTAGATTTTAAGTTGAGGTAGGTTTGAAAATGACATTGTAATCAGAAATCATCAAACCAATTGTTGTAGACTGTAAACACGGAAATGTAATTGTGCTTCTCTGCGCATAAAACAGTCTCATTAAGCCTTTTATGGGCAGGTTCTGGAATAAGTTGAGATTATTTCTGGTAAAATTTCTCCCAGCCTCATTTAAAGGTCACATTCAGCTGATAACGCTTGATGACGATCGTTATTCAGGTGCATCGCTCCAATGATTGACTTCAGGCTTGAACTTGCTTTGCTTTATTAAACCTTGTCAGAATAATCAAGTTATATGTTGCCATTTACTGTATGTGACATGCATAAAGAGTAAAAGAGTCACACGTCTTTCAAGACAGTAAACAGCAGCTGTTGTGTTCAGGAGACAGATGATGTGCAATCTCTCCAAGGGCAGAGTCACCCCTGCAAATGAAAGCTGACATTTGTTGAATGTGAAAGGGAAACGACCAGGTTACATAATTGCTCACCTTCAAGCTCATGTGATTTAAATTCTGCGCCTCTTTCACAGTAATTAGAATGTGTGGTTTTTTTTTTTCTCCGCAGGACCAAATCACATCAGAATGGTTGTGAAGGAGGTCGCCATATTTCTCCTGGTTCTCTCTCTTTGTGTAGAGATTGGATCTGCCAAAGAAAAAGGAACTAAGAAAGGGAAGAAGAAGGGGAAGCAGGTTTACTGTCCATCGTAAGTACAGAGTAAACAGCAACTTGGGTCCTAACGTGTAGAGCAGGTCATATACAGTATACTTCTTTCAAATTTGCTATAAATACAAAATCTATCATGATCAGGCTCAGGTAATCGACCCTTTTTTAAAGTTTAAGTCCTAAAGCTAAAGCCTAGATAACCCTAATGACATCAGCAGGGTTGTTTTTACAGGCTTCACAAAGCTTCTGCACAGCCGCTAAATATATCCTACAGTTGTTTTCATTGGACTGGCTGTACTGCTAGTGCTCGGCTAACCTAATGACTTGTATGTGTAAAACTGGTTAAATTCTTTTGAGGTATATTCGGCTGATGAGCATTCACTTAAAGCATGACTTAGTCGTTTTACACCTGATGGATCTTACTGTAAAGGCTTTATTCACCACTGAGCAGATCTCAGTGTGTTCACTATATTCCATTGTGATCAATGAGCTTTTTAGAAACTCTGAAAGTGTGTACAACCAGGTTACTTGTAATGCACCTATCATAAAATAAGGGTTATATATTGTCATTTCACGGCTAAATTGAAGAAGAAAATGTTGGACAGTAACATACAGTAGTTTATTATAGGGTGCTTTCAGAGAGTCAGTTATCTCTTTTTTTAAGAGGTACATCCTTAACTTCCTTAAATGGTTACAAGTGGCTCCACAATGGAACTTCTTGAAATGAGCAATAAACTGTTTGATGTGGAATCTGTATTGGCAAGTGCAAGCTGCGTGACATATTTCATGTTTAATGCTGTAGATGCCTTTGTGGATCAAGGAAACCACTCGGTTCCAGTTAAGCTCTTGTGCTGGAGGTTGTCAGAAAGGTCGGTTAAAATAGAGGGAAGAAAAAATCGTTTTTGTGGGTGGGAATTGTGTATTTCGCTTTGATCAGGGGAACCACAGAATGTATACACACTGCACGGCATTGCTTGTGGATCACTTCAAATCATCCCCTGTGCATGATAAGGTTTACATAATGATATGTAAAGTGCTTTGAGACGGGGAAGTTTTTTGGCAGGAGAATTCATTGCCACCCATGAGGAGACTTTGGGCTTCTCCTGTCTTTGCTGCCATATCATGTCCTCCCCCGTCTCTCCCCTCTTATGTTTTTGTCGTTACTCAAGCTCGGAAAATAGATGATATTGGGCTGAATGTCTTTGAAAGTCATCGCTTTGTTTTTGGTGCTTACTGTCTTTTTTTCAGCACAGTTCAAGAGAGAAGCTGGCTTTTTTTGTTGGAATAAAAAGTGCAAATGCAAAATTATTCATCTTGTCAGGACATGTCATGCACACTCTTTGCAACACAAATGGCACATTAAATCGTGCAGAGGTACAGTCATTTTTAATGAAGCCCTTTTCAGTTTTCCCTTGGTGCTTTCATTTTTTTGTGCAGTGTTTTTGTGTTTTACCTGAGGTTGGACAGGTTTTCTCCAAGATTCTCCGGTGTCCTCCCACAGTCCATTGACATTCATTGGACATCTGGTCTTTCTGAATTAACTAAAATTATGGCTATGAGGATGCATGACTGCCTTTCTCTGTTTAAGCCCTGTAAGTTGACTGGTAACCCACTCAGGATGCAAGCCGCCTGTCACTCACATCTACTCTCCCTTTGAATCCGAGAGGAATACAGGGAATAGTTCATGGAATCCAATTGGAAGACCGATGGTTTGGTCCCCAGCACTTCTAATCACCCTGAGGAAGATGCTCATGCTCATTGGTAGGGCTGTCCCGATACCACTTTTTCACTTCCCATACCGATACCGATACAGAGGGTTGAGTATCGGCCGATACCCGATACCGATACTTACATTTTGTTAAGAGCAAAATATTTTGTCAAACCTCACCTCAAAACCTTAAGGTGTAACTGATAAAGTCCAGAAGGTGTTAGAAAAATTGAGTCATTAATTATTAGCCAATGAGTTAATTTAATAAATTTAAAGACTCTGTGTAACACACAGCACATTTCTGTTTTAAGAAAAAACAACCTGAGTAAACCCAGTAGAAAATGAACTAGGGCGATCTCGTAAGGGGTGCTGAGGTAAAAAGGCTGGATAGAAAATGTTGATCACCTGGTTTCGGCAACAATATCGGCATATTTCAATGCAGGCCGATACTTTCCGATACATGTTTTTTTGTTGGTATCTGCACCGATACCCGATACTGGTATCGGATCGGGACAGCCCTACTCATTGGTGTGCGAATGTTGATAAAGCATGTGCATACACCATAAAGAACGCTAAATGGTCCTAAAATTGGGTGGACCATTGCATGGAAGTTTTATCTTTTAAGTTAAAGTAAAAAATATGCAAGTTTTTGGAGGGCAATAGAAAAAAACCATGAGTTTATCAAACTTGCCATTACAGAAATTACGCACATGCTAGAGAGACCATAGATTTAGTAAACATTTGAAATAAAGACGTGGTTACTATAAATTGATCTCCAAAAAAAAAAAAAAAAAAGAGATCTCTGGCTGTGCCATTTTTACTGGTCATGATGTGGAGACATCTGAGAATAACAGCACATGTCATTTATAAACATCGAGCTTCTCCAACATTTACTGGGTGGTCCGAGCCTTAAAAGCAAATTCAGCCCCACAGTGGTTGCTCTCACAGCTTATAGTTTAATCAAAGAGTACACAAAGCAGCTATAAGTGGGTGCACGGTGCATCCATGTTGTTCATCTGTCTGGAATTTGACCTGCGAAAGTTCCCTTTCTGTCTTCTTTGTTTGCAGACAGCTGTCATCCGAGGATCTGGCTCGAGTCCCTGCAAACTCAACCAGTAACATCTTGAACAGGTTACTGATCAGCTATGATCCCAGAATAAGGCCCAACTTCAAAGGCAAGTCTCTTTCTCCTTTTATCTGCCTCTGTTTCGGTTAAATTTACATTTCAGCTGAACCACTGTCATGCTAATTAAAAGTACGTACCTCCAGATTTCTCCTCTGAACGCTGGGAAAAGAATCTGTCTGCTGCATGTGTGCAGACATTGAAATACTGCAAGTGAATCTGCATGTTTTGTGGTTTTCTTAAAGCTACTTCTTAAAGAAATGGTGATCAGACATATTTTATTAGTATATTTAAGTATAAAATCTATTGCTAAGTAATAAGCTTCTAAATTTTATCTGAGACTTAAACCTTTTAAATTAAATCTGAATTTGAAATTAGGGCACTTATCTCGTTTAGATCCTGTTGAACAACTTATTTAATATAATTTAGTTTAGTTTTCATCATTTCTTGTAACTCCAAGCCAGAAATGAGATGGATTTCTCATCAGATGTTGTTGAGTGGTATGCCGAGAAATTAACAATAATTAGGTATTCAACCTCTCTTGAACCCATCATTTTGACATTGATTATGTCACCGATGAATCAATGCAAATGTTAAATAAGTAATATTTAAAAACTGATATTAATTAAATGTTGGAAAGCATATTTAGAATACTGCAGTTTATATCAGTGTTAACTTAAAGGAACTCAGCTTTTCTTGTTTAATCAGTAGTAGTATTTCTCAGTGTAAAACAAACCAAAATCTGGTGTGCAGTGACCCCACTCCCACACAGACACACACACACACACATACACACACACACACACAGACACACACACACACACACTTTATTTATTGACAGGCTAATATGTTTTCTATTAATTAAGAGCTTGAATTGAGTCCTTCGCATCCTTCTTCCTTGAGTTGCTGATTTATTTGTGCAACTTCTAGTGGACACCTTGACTTAGAATTCAGGGAACATACAGTAATTAGGAAAGACACAGACTTCTTTATTTTAGGTACCATGAAAACAAATTCCCTCTGCCCTGTTTAGGCGTGGCACCGCACCTGAGATCGGTCCTGCCTGAGATTATTGTGACTGATTGCTTCAAAGAGCTACAAACGCACCACCTTTTTTTTTCCACCCGTCCCTTTATGTTGAAGCAGTGTGGCCTGACAATTCTCCAGTGCTGACACAGAGACAGAATCGGAAATATGAGACTATTCCCAAAATCCCAGAGACTATCAGTGTTGCCAGAAGTGCTTTTAATAGTCGCCAGATAAACATTCCGAATACTAAAACTTGAAAAAAGCTGTGTGGGCAGTGCATTGTGGTGCCTTTGAGTGATGTTTCTATTCATTCGCAGCTGACCTTTGGCTTCAGATGGTTGGCTTGAGCTTTTGTCAAGTGTTTGCGTTGATTTCATGCAGCTATGAATACAATCTTGCAAACTTCACTCTGGTGTTGTTAACATTGCCAATTAAAATAATAATCCCCTAAATCTCAAAATCTGTCAGCCTTTGTTTCATTCTTCACCATCCAGGAAGCAGCCATCCCCAGTGTTTATAGTGTTGTACATATCACACCAAAGGGAGTAACTCGCCTCAAACTCGCAGACACAGCTATAAAAAAACAGAGACAACTGGTAGCCATTTTGTCTGACTGACTGATAGTTTTAACAGTTTTCAGGTGGATCCACAAATAGTTTCCATCCTTTGGCACTTGGCTGTAGGAGCAGTATCTGGGACTTTGTATCTGATATGTAGTGAGCAGAATCATTCCCTCCCTGACTGTCGGTAACTGGTCCAGCAGCCAAACATCTGTTCTTGATTTCAGGGTGGGCTAAAAGCTCCCGGTCCATTAACATCCATGTCATAATCTCCCAAATTAACATCTAAACTGTGCCTTGTGCATTGCTTTGCCAAGACCCATAAAATAGAGAGCTGCCTTTAGAGCCCCAACAGAGAATTTCAAGGCAACACCAAAAGCTTTTTTTTGAATATGAATTATTTACTCGGTTGCATAAATGGAAAGAAGACGTGGGCTCAATGCCACCTTCATATTAATACTGTGCATTACTTTCAGGAATTGCAGAATAGAGTTTATCCAGTGACACTGGAATATTTATTTTAAAGTAATCATTTATTTAAAGCAGGATGAGGACGCTGCAAAAGGGTAAGTGGAGAGAAATGCCAGCAAAAATGTCTAAAAAAAACAATGTTGCAAAGGGATGAGATGCTAATGAGAAGGGATTTTTATTTCTTCGAAGTGTTCGTCAGGTACAGATGAAGAGACAAAGGTATCCATGGTTTTATGGAGCATATTGTAACTTAATTTAAAATGAGCAAAACAGTTATTCAGTCTTTTTTACAAAGCAGCTGCTAAACAGTGGATACAGTAACAAATACTGTAATCTAGCCTTTACTCTGTTTCATTCCAGGAATTCCTGTGGAGGATAGAGTGAACATTTTCATCAACAGCTTTGGCTCCATCCAAGAAACAACCATGGTGAGATTTTACTTCAGTCCCTCTGCATCCTTACTGTATTGATAACCAATACTTCAGCTAATCAGAAGTTGGGAATGACGGTTGAAAACTGCTCGAATATGCAAGTTTCAGGAGGATTGAATGGGAATGTTTCTTAGAGGGCATGAGAACATTTAGCAGTGAATCATTATGAAGCCTGCAGTTTTCATGCCTCATTAATCTCATGTCTTATTCACTGATAAAGAAGTGCAATTTGAATGCTAAATAATAAGATTAAACTCAAGGACACTGCCATGTCAACTCGTGATCACTCCAGAAACTTTGTTGATTGTAAGAAGCCAGGTTTACTAATGTTTGTTTCTTTCATGCAAAGGGACTGGAAGGAAGCCAATAAAACGTGAACTGATCAATTTAATCAAGCACCACTGCCCCATAATAAATATAGTGCAGACTGACCGTGCTCACCGTTTGATTCAGTTCTCTGTTTTGAATGTTAAGCAGGATGTTTTGACAGGTTGTAAACTACCGAGTTTTATTAAAGAATCCTCACAGAATATCTGAAAGCTCAGTAATAAAACCAGACTGTTACACATTGTCTCCTACAAATCATAGAGGGGTCTTGCTGACCTGGAAGCTTTAATGCCTTGTTTTTGATTCAAGCGTTGGTCATTGCATGAGAATGTAGCTTCTGAGACATGGTGCTCTCATACATATCTGTAGATGTTGCATAGAGAAAACTCACCTGAAAGAAACACCAAAAGGCCCAAAGTCCCATTCAGTACCCCCTATATTTTGAATGTTCTGGATCAGCAGATCCATAATATTAATGTGATCCAGGTAACAAATGTTGGACTATAACATCTACCTATAACCACAAGGTGGCCTTTTGCAGTGTTTTATAAAGATTTGGACATGGCTGCAGTAATTGCATGAGTCCTCTACCAGAGCAGCATCAATGCCAGAACGACCCACTGTGCATTCAGTAATGAGCTCTCTATCTGTGAAACAATAAATCATTATCTGCTGACGTCCAGCTTGAATCATATGATGAATTGTTCACCCTCACAAAAAATTGATAAAAATGTAAATGCATTTAAAAAAAATATTTAATGTGGTTATATGTTTGCTAATAAGTGAATGTTGTAATTTTAAAACAAGGACTAAAAAAATGATTATCAACTGATTGCCAACTTCTGAATGATTTAAAAAAAGATTAAAACGGAAAAAAAGTGGCCTCTATGAACTCCACCTTTATCGTTTTCTTTCAAACCCTGCATCAGCTGGGTGTCAAAATGACCCCCTCCAGTGGATTATTAGAATATAATACCTCATTCTAATACCCCATAATTTTGAAAAAATCTGTTGGACCCAGAATCAGTTGTTCCTCATCCCATTTAGGAGATTTCCTGAAAATAATAAAAATCCATCCATTACTTTTTGAATTATGTTGCTTACGGACAGACAGAGGTACAGACAAACATTTGCCAGCGAAAACAATCTCTGCACCTTGGCAGAGTTAATAAAGAGTAAAAAGAGGAAAAATGTGGGAAGTGCTTAGTGCATCACATGAGACCCTGCTTGTGTTATAGTTTGCATGTGGCGCAGTGTTGTAGAGTGAAACACAGCTGTTATATGATGATCCAGGCTGGAAAAAGGTGTGAAGTGCAGTTTTTCAGCCTCAGGATGATGCAGGGAAACAGCAGCTCCAGAACTGTACATTATAAACGTCAGTATGTCATCAAGCAGAGTTTTAAGGTGGTACAGCCTTAAGATAAAATTGAGCTTGGTCATGAAGAGCTTTTTATGTGAACAGAAGAATTTCAAATCCAACATAACATGTGTTTCAACTCATCTGTTTTACCTATGTTTTTGCAACATTTGTAATAACATATCAAATAACATAACTTTGTTTGGATTGGGTTGTACTGTAGGTGCATGAATGGTTGAAACAAGACCAAAATCCAGTTTCAAACCTTGGTGAGAGTTCAGTTCACAGGGTCAAATCTTTAAAAAAAAAAGAAAAGTTTTGATTTTAAAATTTCAGTCTTTGAATTAATTGAAATGTGGAATTATGAGAAAAATGAAGAGGAAAAGGGGACTAGGAAATATGTAAGGAGAAGTGGACACAAGTAAGACACAAGTAAGAAACAACCAGGGGGAAAGGAGATGACAGAAGAACTCACTTCTGGCAGGCTTCTTTACCACTCATGGCCATATTTATGGCCATGAGTGGTAAAGAAGCCAGGAAAAGTCTTCTAAATAAAAAATTCCCTCTTCCCCTGTTTCTTCCAAAAATATTGAAAGTCCAGAATGTTAGAAACAATTTGGTGAGGGGGAAGAAAGAAACAGCAGCTGGTCACCTCTCCCCCTCAATTTATCACTCTCTGGGGTGTCTGATTTCAAGAAAACCTCTTCCCATACCTCCCACATCCAAACGCCATCAAACATTCACAGTTTTTAAACCATCTATTTTCACTCTGTGATCGTAGACCTCAGAGGAGAATTACTAATTTGATGTTGTGAGATGGAATAAATGACAGCTATGTGTTTTTCACTGGTTCTTAGCCTGAGTTTGTCTTGCTGATTAAAACACCCAGCGGTGCTAAATCTCTCTGGAATCGAATGCTGCACTGGCAGCTTGATAGTTAGCCAAAGGGAAGATTTATTTGCTTGTCTGCTTTTCAGAGAGGCAAAGGTGTGGGAATTGGCTTGGGTCTAAGTCAGACAGAGGAGAGCCAACAGAGGCTATTGGTGCTGTTGCTCGGGGACGAGATACACTGCAAGCTAAAATTAGGGTGGCTAGAAATGACAGCTTGATTTCCAAAATTAGGTATCGACTATTGGACCAAATGTTTCTATAATATTCCAAAATATTTTCAAGCAGCCAATCAATGCATAGTCATGGGTATAATATATAATATATAATATGTTTTTTTGTGTGGACTGTTTATTATGGGATTCATAGTGCTGTGCAAACAAAACTATACTCACAGTACCTTTGCTTTTGCGGAGCCTGACATTTTTGGTATGGTTCTCCAGGCTTTAAAGTACAAATCAGCACTCAGTCTACTGGTAGACTACTTAAAGATGTTTTATTTTGACATGTACTGTGTGCAAAGCCACAAAATTCTTTCAGTTTTTAAGGAAGAAAAAGGATCTAGAAGACACCATCTAAAGAATACTTTCTTATTTCTCAATGGCATTCAGTGAAGACCTGATTCAAGACCTGAGAGCTTCAACTGGACTTCAGGTTGATCCATTCAGTGTTGGCCTCTCTCATCAGGGCCCATGGTAAGGAGACAGTCAAGAAGTCTTTGTTAAGGAAAGGAAACAGAGATAAAAGGTTGAGATGTGCCAAATAACCGAAGAACTGAATTTGAAAATCTGCAGCAACCGTTCTTGTGAAATGACGACGAAAGTCCTTCAAGAAACCTGGAAAACTATTGGACAAGAAAATTACAACTAAGATGGTCACACGAAATGTAGACTTCCAATATTTTCTTTTAGCATGAAATGTGTCTTTTCTGGGATTGTTGCTTTGTGGTTGATTGATACTGGATCCCATGCGCCGCCGTGTGCCGACAGCTGTGGGTGGATTTTCTTACCACAAGTTCTAAAACTAATTTTCACAGTGGATACCATTTAGATATTAAATAGTCACACTTGAATGTTAACATAATCCTGTCCAGCTCCACCTCTTCAAAGACCTACATACATATAGCTTACGCCTTACAAGCCACTGTGGTAAACTTTATTTTAACCACCTATGAACAAGAGAGATTTTTAAAAGGCTAACTCACTGTAGATAAAAGCAGATTTAAAGGGATGACAGTAGAAATGTATTTCTGCCCCAAAAAAACACATATCCACACAGGAAACTGGCATTTTGGAAGCTTTATGTCATGTTTGACATGTTATCCATCTTCACTCTCAAAATGAATTGTCCACCTGAGAACAGCTAAGTGATACTTTCCCACCGGCAAGAATGTGGATTTTTCACTAATAAGCCCACTAATGGGGTATGTGCCATTGCTGTGTTGATAACATTTGACCCCTTGGACTGTGCAGTTCTCTACATGTTTGAGCAGCAGTTGTGAAATATCACTCTGCAGTTTTTGAAAGTTTAGAAATTTTCTGTGAAAAAAGTCACTAATTCCATGTATTTTTTTTTCCACTGAAATTCAAAGAGTATGATTTAAAATAATGTTACACAATTTCAAATCACTTGATACATTGCTGTGGTTTTTTTTTTTTTTTTTTTTTTTTAAATACTCCTGGCCTGCAGAAAATGAGCACATATGTCCTGTTTCCCCCTTCACAGCAATTTTGTCTTTTCTCCATCACCCCCTTTTAAAGGAACCGACTTGTGTCCAGACGTATTGACATGAGACTTGATTGTGTTTCCTCTTGTCTGCCGTTGAACCTGACAGGATTACAGAGTCAACATCTTCCTGCGGCAGCGCTGGAATGACCCCAGGCTGAAACTGCCAGATGACTTCAAGTCAGATTCGCTCACAGTGGATCCCAAGATGTTCAAATGTCTCTGGAAGCCTGACCTGTTCTTTGCTAATGAGAAGAGCGCAAACTTTCACGACGTTACCCAGGAGAACATTCTTCTCTTCATCTTCCGTAATGGAGATGTCCTTATCAGCATGAGGTAGGTAGTCTACTGATTTGCTTTATTGTTGTTATGATTTATCAGATTAATTGAATGCAACAATGACTTGATAGTTTTGCATCCTTAAAGTTCACAGAAGAGTCTGACATTGTTATTGGAAGCTGTCATTTCAGCTATTTTTGGCATTTTTAATAAAAGAAAATACCAGAAGTTTAAAATGATAATTTCATAATAATTCCCTGCAGACAACTGGACCCATCGAAATTCATGTAAAATGCTGAGACTATCCGCATCTCCACAGCCGCATCTCCACAGTGTAAACATTTTTAGACAACCAGCTACTGGCGTAAGTAAATACCATAACTTAGCTCGTATAATCAGTTTTGTGATGACCAGTAAACCTAAACAAATGAAGCGATGGATTTCAATACCCTAGAAAATGGCATGATGCAGTGTTTTATGATGCTTTGGGAATTGCTGTCCTGAATGCGTGGGTCATCTATCAGAGCTGCATAGATGCCAGAAGTAAGCTACCCGACGTGTATTCAGCATGATATGATGCTAATCCCTTTACCGCGTAACGTTGCCTCGCTTTGCCTGATGGGTGGAAATAAGCTTCATTATAATTTTGCATATTTAAATACCTATCATTGACTGTGTAATATTGAATGGACAGAGCTTCTGTCACGTGACCCGTAGGTTTCTGAAGAGCTGAGGTTCCCACCTTCGCCATCCTGGTAGCATCATGCGTCTCGTCAATCTCAGAAAACACAAAAACGGACAACAAGGTGGCACTGAGAGGGGGGCTGTGAGTATGGGGATGGATGATTAACACCCATCAAACTCTGAGCTGCCTGTAGAGCTAACCAAACTAACCCAGAGCTAACAGAAGCTAACCAGCTAACAGAAATAGCAAACTAAAGCTAAGGCGCACTGTTAGCCAGCTAAAAAAATGTGGTTGTTTTACCCTCTGCCTCCTTGCTGCCTGATATCTGACACCTGTCTATCAAAAGGACACACACCTAATTATGAAGAATTAATTAACATTTAAATGGACGAGTTCTAAAAGAATCCATTCCCCTACAGTCGTCATGATGGTAAACGTCTGCTGTTTATTTCTGCTGTGAAGCTGGCCTTTTTAACATGGGAGTCTATGGGGGATTGATTCATTTTTCGAACCAGCCCCTTGTGGATGAGGGGTGAACTGCAATTTTTGTAATATAGGCCTCACATTTTTCTGTTAGAGGTTGTTTCTCTTTATATTAATATACACTGTCATTTAAAAAAACAAAAACAAAAACCCGAGAACTCAAACAAATTCAAAGGTTCAAAGATGTGAGAGAGAATCAAGGAGAGAGATCATGAAGGAATCAGTCATATAATTTTCTAAATGTGAGCTATGATCGTTGTTAAAGAAAGAAAAGAAAGAAATTGACTGCACCTTGCACTTGTTTTATTTTTTATTTTAATTGAAAATGAAAAGGGAACACCTCTAATCTCAGTCATATGTTATGTTAAACTTTAGTACATGAACATCAAGACCTGACTTGGATTTTGAAGATGTTTCACCCCTCACTCAAAAGGTTTCATCGGTCCTATGACTGGTATGAATTATTGGTTAACAAGCTGCTACTGGAGCACCTTGACAACCATTCATTTCATGAGTGTCTCTGATCCACCCCTGAATCCTACAGTATGATTTTTATAGGTTGTTTACCTACAGGGCAAGCATATGACATAATCACTTGATTTACGTGTGAATAGTTATTAAAATACCCTCAGAGGATGGTCAAGACAGCACTATAGATATATCTGTGAGCCCGCCTCCTTTGTTCATTATTGTTTTTATTCAGTTTGTTCCGATGCCTTATCAACCTGAAACTTCCCAAGCTGACAAAAATGCAGATAAAAAGTGAAACACCTTCTATTTAAAGTCTAGAAAAAGAGGTCTACTACATAAAATGCCAGTGATCGTTCATGTTTTTCTACATCTTTAGATGCCATGAATATTCTAGTTTTTTGGGATTTTTAAAGTCTTTTAGGGAATTTCCCAATAAAGGTTACTTCCACTACTATATGGTTAATAAGATATTGTTATTAAAATCAGCTGCATCAAACAGTTGAGCAGGACACTGGCATACACCACATCAGTAAAACATGACTGGAAGTAAAACTTCCTTATCAGGGACTTTGGTACAAGCAAGTTAAAACAAAAGCTACAGTGAACATGACTGGTTTTTAATAATGAATGGGATTATTTGTGATATATGTCTGTATATTTGAAAGTATGTCTTGACTATCTAATGAAGTATTATTGAAGGGAAAGAAGACAAGATTAAGCAGATAATGAATATTAAGATTAAAATCTTTTTCTCATCCCCTTTAAGATTGTCTGTCACCCTTTCCTGTCCACTGGATCTGACCTTGTTTCCAATGGACACACAGAGATGTAAAATGCAACTTGAAAGCTGTAAGTTGTCTTCTGAAATAATCTGTACTAAATTATTTCATCATTTTTCTTACTTGTCTGTTTTTGAGAAGCAGGGCTTTTTGTTTGTGTTTAGAAGTCAGTTTGAGTTGTGAAAAGATAACTGGTGGAGCATCATATCTTAGGGGTGTTGTAAAAGTCTCGCAGCTATTAGAGCCAGACTGCAGTTGTTGTATATTGTTTATAAAGCATTTAAGACTTAAATGAGCAAACTACTGAAGCCATAACTACACAAAGCCAAACTGGACTTTTTCTCTGCACCCCAGGTGTATTTAAAAAAAGTTTAGAACTTGAATTTGAATATGTTTTAATATTCATGCAAATGTGACTGTTTTGCTTGCTGTGCCCCTCCATTTTCCAGTTGGCTACACCACCGATGACTTGCAGTTCATGTGGCAAACAGGAGACCCGGTGCAAATGGACACAATCGCTCTGCCGCAGTTTGATATCAGACAAGAAGATATTGATTATGGAAATTGCACCAAATTTTATGAAGGAACAGGTACTGTCTTGAGTTAAACACATTTTTATTTTTTTAGAAAGAACTACAGTACTCCTAAACCCTCTTTGGTTTAGTATCCAAAAGAGGTGGCAATACCTTGTTGAATTCTAATACTAAAATGGAGCATTTACATCACAGTAAAGCATTTTGAGACAGTAATGAACATTAGTCTACATAAACATTGGGAATGATGTGAAGTGAATCCATTACAGCGATTTGGCTGGTATTTTAAAAAGCCACGTTACATTCTCTTTGTTGCATTATGTACATTATCAGGAGAACTGGATTCCTTTTTAGTAAAGCATAACTGTTTTTAATATAATTGCGAAAATCTTTTATTTTGTGTTCTGGTGCATTGAAAAAAGGTTGTCTCTCTCTCTTTTCTGCATTTTTAGCCCGTGCTGACAGGCTGCTAAAGAGACACACAGCTTCAAGTTATCTACAGCTGAACAGCCTTACTCCTGTTAATATTAAAAGAAAATTAGTTCCCAATACAGAAGATTTATATTGTTGTGTTTGTTTGTCAATATTTAAAAGAATAATTGTCCAAAATTTATGTTGTAGTAGTCTGTTAAAAGAGCTAAATTTCGGAAGTTAACCCCATTGGCAGAGAAAGAGCTAGCCACTATCGCTAACTAAAATAGCCGGATGTGATGTCGGGAATAGCTCCTTTAATGCCAAACCATGAGACTCTGCACAATGTGATGCCCCCACGCTCACCTATTAGGTGGTTTCTTACATGGACTTTTGATCCAAACATAAAAAACCTGAGTTTACGTTCAATTCTACTGACTAAAAATCCTTCTACTTACATATGATGGTCAAACAAATGTGATAAATTCATTTCTGTCCTCTAATATTTACAAAGCCGTATACGATATGTTTTCAATAATAACATGGTTACATACATTTTCACCCGCTTAGTGCTCTTCTTTGTGTTTATGCTGTTTATTAGTAGTCTGTCTGCTCACCTGCGGGGATGTAAATAGCCTACATTATCTCTGTAACACAGCAAATCAAGGACCTTCTACTGAAGGACAGGGACCTCTCTTGGTAGCCGGGGTAAACTGAACATAGCCTACTCACACTAAAACTCATTTTCCTGCAAAGTTGTCAGAACTAAAAAAAACCCTGACTATTCCTTTGACGTAAGAAGCTACAAATGAAAAATATAGTGTTGGGTGGGATTAATATTCACACCAATGTTGGTGCAAAACAACATTTTCAATGAATTTGGAAAAAAAAAACAGCCAACAGAGCGAGTATGACCTCACTGCTCCTCCGCTTGGGAAACTCACTGCTACAAATGAGTCAGGCCTTTAACTGGTTGCCATGGCTACCAGGACAGATACAAAGATCACCTCTGTGTATGACTGGTTCATGCCTGCTTTGCAACACAGACAGCCCTTATTTGCTGTGGAAAAGCTAAAGAGAACCCCGAGCTGATTAAATATTACCTTAGTCTATTCACTCGACCATCCCATTGGACCACCAGCTTCACCTCTAAAAGAGGGAGCACAGTGCTGCTACTGTCAGAGCTAGAGATGCTCATAGATGGCTACTTTATTCCTGAATTGTACTGTTAGGAAAAGTAAACTAACACACAGAGGAAAAGAGAGGTTTTCTATCCATTTAACATCACGTTAATGTTTGTTAAAGGACACGGTGAAGGTCTCCCACATAGTTGGCACATTATCAGTAAGAGCATTTTTTTTAGATGCCATTTTTTTTCTTCAAACAGACCTTATCATCAGCAAAGTAGATTAAATTATATCGATATTTCCCTGTGATATGGACTGAACTGTCCACACTGGAGTCTCACCTGATCGCAGTACATGAATGTAAGGATTATTGTTTCAATGAATTCATGATATATGAGAATTGTATCCTTCCCCATACAGGTTACTACACTTGTGTGGAGGTTATTTTTACCCTACGGCGACAGGTTGGCTTTTACATGATGGGCGTCTACGCCCCAACACTGCTTATCGTGGTCTTGTCCTGGCTGTCCTTCTGGATCAACCCTGATGCAAGCGCCGCCAGGGTTCCTTTGGGTATGGATTATTTCCTCAACTCCATCATTTCTCACTGATGCTTAACCATGTATAAAAATCCATAAATACTTTCACTGATCTTCCAAGTAGCCTTAGTGCATTGGACATTGATGTAGATTAAAAAGTCGGCTGAGTCGGCACATTCTAATGAGGTAATTAGATATTTAAACTCTTTACATTATTTCTGTGTAAGGTAAAACACTCGAGGCAAAAAAGAGAAAGAAATCAAAAGGATATGGATGTTTCCAGGAATCATTTACTTTGTGCCCCCAATCATCTCCATCCTGATATCATAAATCACTCTGACACCATGAAGGATTTCATCTTTTTTTTGTCTTTTTTATCCCTACATAAATGTGATATATCTCTGAACGCAGGTGTAATTGACAAATGGGTCTTACGGTAATAATGCAAGAAGCACTTTCTGCACTTTGTGTAGATGTAAATACACTATCATTTATGCTATCATTTTTAACACATTTAAGTACATTCACACCTATTTTCGGTCATCGATGCATTTTAAATAATGAAGGTTTTAATTACTTTAACCAATAAAAGTTTTAATTTATGCAAGACACATGGTTGCTCTGGGAGCTAATTTGAATAATAAATAAAAGACACCAAGACCATGGCTCCTTTTTTTACGCACAGATCATTGTTTGAATGCAGATAGATTTTAGGAAAGCATTTTGATATTTTTGTATTTCAGCCAATGTGTTTTAATTTTTTTGCTTTCTGCACCACAGTTGTATTGATACAAGTATGAAGAAGAAGTCCAGAATATGAGCCTTCAAATCCTTTTTGTAATTCAACATGGATATTATCATTTGGTACTTTGGCATCTGAAATGAGTACAGCCTTTTGTTTCTCCCAAAATACATGCAAATATTATTCAGAGTCGGCAATAAGGAGACAAAGGACACTCAGGATAGGTCAGGTGGCCAATAACACACGCATGATCGCTGTTAGCCCATGTAATGATTGGTTGTTCCAAACCAGCAAGGCACACTTTTGGGAGGAAAACTGAGGTGTGTTACTAGAAACTAGAATGTCCAGAAAGTTAAAAAAAAAGGATATTCCAGTACTGTACAATCAGGACAAGACCTTTGTGTTGAGGGCTTTTATTTATTTCTTTTTTTTTCCAATAATTCTCCAATCGATTACATTAGGTATACACAGGGTAAAAGAGGCACATACATCAGTCATTACTCATCAAAGCCATTGTCCATAATTTTCTTAGTCATCTTACTGTAAATATGTCATGTTTAAGGAAAAATGTTTGCTTCATTTGAAAAACTTACAGTTATAGATATACAGACATATGTATACAGTAGTAGAAGTTTAAGATATGCTTTTAAATTCTTAACACACTGTCGTAGATACAGCATGAAGCATGTGATGCTTTTCTTGTTGAATAAAACTGATAAAGTAACTAAACGTAATGTTTTTATTTTATATTTTTATTTTTCTATACCTCACCCATTTGTCTTTTGTTTCCCCAAAATTCACACCCACACTCTGATCTAGCTCTAGCTGTAAAAGTGTCAATTTCCTTCAACTTACTATTTTCTTCTCCTCCAAAATGCAACCAGTGTGTCAGTTTCACCCTCATACAGTATCACACTGCTCCCTCTGCATGTGTGTGCAGGACTGCATGGATAAGATAATCCACTGTTATCCCACCTCAGTCATCCACTGCCTCCTTTTTCTCCATCCACACTCCGGTTGTTTATCACCACTTTCATTCCGTCATCACTCAAAATCCTCCTGGAAGCCTCCTCTGACTTCTCTTTAAATGAGATCAGTCCAGGTCAGTCATCACCAGAGTCCCAGAGTGTTAGCATTCCTGTGTGTTTATATTTGTGTATGTCAGTGTGTACATGTGTGTGAATGCATTCATGTGTTCATTTTACTGAGAACATGTGCCTTTATGAGAAGAGTATATTTTCTTTCCAAGTAGGGAATGTGAAGTTTAATTTTCTGTAATGTTACAGAAATGTGTTACGTGTTGCTCATGTTTTCTAATGTAAAAGCTGTTGGCACAACAAGGGGAGTGTGTCTCTAGATAACAAAGTTTAACACTCACTGATAGAAGGTGGGCTTGTTCATCTTTGATGAGTGGCTGTAATGAGGCTTGGAGACAAACCCTATCAGTCATTTAAATGTATTTCAAGTTGCCTTGAAGAATCATTACCTTTAGAGATGCATAAATAAATAAATAAATAAATAAGAGGCTATATAAGAAAAAGGTGTGTGAGGCCTTCATTGAAGGCTAAAATAACCTTTAATAATAAGAGTGGCTGTAAATACTGAATCTGCTGCAGCCTGGGAAAGGTGGTTCTTTTAAAGGTAGTCTGTAACCTGTAATGCTGCTGTCAATCAGAGATTAAGATCACTTTTAAACTCATCGCTTGTCAGAGAACATCAGGACAAAAGCGGTGAAGAAGCAGCTGTGAATTCTAATTACGATAATGTTCTCAAAAACCTTGAGTGGATACTTTGTTATAGTTTTTGTACATATATGGAGACGAATATAACATTTTTACCTTGAAGAAAAAATGAATTTTGTTTTTTGCTCAGCAGTGAATTGATCAAACATGTTATATTGCTGAGCGTGCTCTTTGATAGAAACAAAAAAAATGAGATTGCTGAAACCTGACATCAACTGTCTGTCAATATTTGCTTTGACATACTCTGTGATCAGATCATCGTTTTTTGACAGAACAATCAGTATTATCAGTATTTCAGTTCTGTTTAGCTTTATTTGTACAGCGCTAATTCATGACAATTTCATCTTAGGGCACTTCAGAGCCAGTCTGTCTTCATCAGTCACTATTCAAGCGAGCCAAATCTGTAACCTGTAATATTTGGGGATGTGGTTGCTTGTGTTTAGAAAATAGGAAGTACATTTGTGTAACTTTAGGTGTATCCAACTTGCACATACTTACTGATAACAAGGTTACTTGTGCCTCCCACCCACCCACCTCGTTGCAGGCATCCTCTCAGTGCTCTCTCTGTCCTCTGAGTGCACCTCCCTGGCTTCAGAACTGCCCAAAGTGTCCTACGTTAAGGCCATCGACATCTGGCTCATTGCTTGCCTGCTGTTCGGTTTCGCCTCGCTGGTGGAGTATGCTGTGGTTCAGGTGATGCTCAACAGCCCAAAGCGCATCGAGGCAGAGAAGGCCAAGATGGCATCCAAGGAGAAGGCTGCTGGAAAGAGTCCCACAGCCAGGAATAACACCGTCAACGGGACTGGAGGGACGCCGCTTCATGTCAGCACCTTGCATGTCAGTGAAGTCCGTTTATTAATTAGGGTGTATGAATGTGTGTGTGTGCGTGTTATGGAACAAGACTTTTTTTTTCATTATTGTGTTAGTTAATTCCACATGATCATCATACTCTTGAAATGGGTCTGAGACAAGGTTTAAGGAGCAGTGTCCTCCAATCTAAAACACGTAAAAACACTCACTTTATATGCCTGAAGAAAATGAAAAACAAAATTTATTATATTAGAAATACTCTTTCTGATTGTTGTTTGATCATATTGATGGTAACAGTACAAATTGCTACAATTTGGTATCATGAATAGATGCAAAGAGACAAACAGTAAAGCTCCAACAACTCATTGACTCCACAGCAACATTCAAGTGCGGCCATCATAATAATAAACTACAAAACTTACCATGCCTATACTTAGTTGTTTGTAATAATTTATAGTTTTCTTTTGTAACAAACATGACCTCGCCAAGAGTCCCAAGTAGAGATAAAAAGAAGAAACATGAAGACCTACAACCAAACCTCCAACTGGGTGTGATCTGGGATGATCAACAAGAGCAATGATCAGTAATAACCTGCAAAACATAAATCTTTTTATCAATGCTCAAGTATTAATTCTATGCTAAAAAAGTTTTTAAGGTCAAAATCCCCCACATTTTCAATTAACATGAATTTGAAACAGAGCAAATTGATTTTATGTTGCAGGGATAAATAACAGCATCATCCACATAAGTTCGAATAAAGGTTCATTTAGTCTAACTGTCACATCTAAGCTGAGTCCATTGTATGCTGTCCAGTGTAAACATAGACTCTTGCTTGAATAATTATCATACTCGTAAAAAAATATTGATTTCTAAGTTGATTACCAAAAGATTATGATGATGTTTTGGTGTCTAAATATCTAAGACTATGCCTACTCGGGTGACACTTGTTACACTGTGGATTAAATAGTGTGGCCTTTTATAAATATAAATCTGTTTAATCTCATATTCCAAGTAATACACATTAAAATGTCAAAATGCTAACTTTTGATCCAGCAACTCCTGAGATTTCTTACCCCTGAGGCACTGAGAACAGATTTAAATGCAAACAGGGATATCCAGACAGCAGAAATGGAAATTGTCCATGACAGACGCACCGACTGCTGAGTCAGAGTGAAAGTCTTACTGTTGTATGCAACATGTTGGTCTTCCAATCATACGCCTAATTGAAATTAATTTACTTCTGAGACTCGATATGTCCCAGCCACATTTGGTTTGTGAGGATTACATTATTCTATTGAGGTTTAATGGGTTTTCTAGTCAAAACCAAATAAGAATAATGAAGCTTTAATGAGCTTAATGACTTCACTGAGAAAGCATCTGTAGACTGATTAGATCCTGTTCACCCCACAGGCCCTCAGTGAAGTTGATGAAAGGGATTTTTCGTTTGACCTTGAACTAAATCCACCTGCAGATTTTTTTGTATGACTACAGGTTGGGTTGGCATGTTGAAGGTATGGAGGGGCTACACGAACTGTTTCGATAAGAGATGACCATATTAGGTAACATTATAGAGAACAAAGGGAATCTAATTTTGGCTCCAATGATTTTCATTCTCTTAAAATAACAGAGGGTTCGATTTATCAGCTTGAGTTCTGTCAAAGCTTCAGGATGAAAAAGCTTCTGTTCTGCACTTTCAAAGTGTTTGTTTTTTAGCCGAGTCAAGCCATCTTAAGAAGTCTAATCTCAATGTTCGTTTCTGTTCAGACAAAACGTACATGACATGTGGCTTTTAATTCATAGCTAAGATATGCATATAGACTGTGTTTTAGATGTCCAATTACTTTAAGCTGAAATAATGGAAAACAATTTCAAAAGTCAGAAGAGTTTCTATGATTCATGTAAGTCAGTTTACAGATCAAGCTTTCACCTTTCACATCTAGCTCTGTTAGTCCAATTCTGATCAAATTATTCAACTATCCGAAAAAATATACATGTGTTTTCTGGTGGAGCAACCTAAGGAAACCTGATGAAAAGGAGGGGGAACTTAGGTTGGCTGTTTTTCATGGGTAAGATTTGATTTTAGAATTCTATTTGAAATTAAACCATCGGCCTATTTGGATCTGATCTGATATTATTAATATTTATAAGACTCAACATTTCTTTACTTATCATGAATTGTTTAAAAACAAATTCTGCAAAGTCTGGTTTTACAAATTAGTGTTAGGCTGTCCACAGTGAATATAAGTTAAAGCGATATCTGTGCAGGCTTGTCTAAGTGTGTTCATGTGAGTGTTTTAAAAAATGCCACATCAGCAGAGACTGTCGGTGCCATCTGCCGTGGTCCTGTTGTGATGTCTGCAGTGCCCACTACATACCTGTTGGAGACAGACAGGTTCCGAGACTTAATGACCAAGAAATTCTGGTTTGAGTTAAAGATGAAAAAAAGTGCATTTTTTTTGTTCTGTTCCAGGATGTAATGTAATAGAACAATTAGCATTGCTTTTTACAGGACAAAAAATTTTGCAATTTACAGGACAAATCCAGTAAATATTAGTAAAAGTAAATCAATAAAGCAAATCAAACTACATGAAATAAACTTTCATAAGGGTTTGGAACACAATCACAGGTGTGAAACGACAAGGTGAGAACATTGGGGAATGTGGGGCAGGTGCAGAAATGGCTAGCCTATTTGGCTCAGGTGAGTGGAGTTAATAGAAAAACACTGGTGGCAGCTACAGAACAAGTGACAGATTGTGCAACAAGAGGAGAGGTTATTGACAGTCATTGGGAGAGGATGTGCCGAATGAGTTGATCTGTAACTGCAGATGTGCTTTCTCTGTCGTGGATTTTATTTTCACAAGTTGAATTCTTACAACTCTCTTTAGACTGAATACTTTGCACTTGTTTGCTATTGTTTGATTCATATGTTGTAGAATTAAAAAGAGTAACAGCAGAAACAGATTTGACAACTTTTGAACAACTTTGGTTAAGAAGACCTCATTTCTAATTATTGATCTAATCATACCACATATTTTTACTGCTGAAATAGATGTATTTTATCATTATATATTGCACGGTAATAAGACTGTTTGCTGTGCTTGCCGTTTGCCTGTGTTTCCCCAGGTGGCTGAAACCCGCTGCAAGAAGGTGTGCACCTCTAAGTCAGACCTGAGGACCAACGACTTCAGCATTGTCGGGTCACTTCCACGGGACTTTGAATTGTCTAATTTTGACTGCTATGGAAAGCCCATTGACACCGTCTCCGGTCTCGGTAAATCACAGGCAAAGAACAAAAAGAAGCCTCCTCCTCCAAAGCCAGTCATCCCCTCTGCTGCCAAAAGAATTGACCTGTACGCAAGAGCCCTCTTCCCTTTCTCGTTCCTGTTCTTCAATGTGATTTACTGGTCCATATACTTGTGATTACCCTGTACAGTTATGCCTTTTTTCCCTCTTTTGTGGGTTCTTTATTGATCAAATTGCATACAAAGACTTAAGAAAAATATGACCAATGTAAACCTTACTCAGAGAAAATTACTAATGAGAGATGTTAAAACCACTATGTAATATGATGACATTTATGTGCACATAAAAAACACTTTCTATCACAAACAATGAAAAAAATAATCTTGTTTCTTATCTTTCCTAAAGTAGATATATAGTATCTTATACAAAAATTATTTATTCATCAATAGTGGTTCTTGAGAGAGATATACAGGAAAGCTGGAATAAACCTTTTGTGATGAATGGTGCGTAAACAAATCCACAGATTGATTGTGTAAGAACAGAGCTGACAGATATATTAAAGAGCATTTGTAAATAGCTATTTGATTTTAATTTTGCCTTTAACCGGTGGGAGTGAGTTTGCAAGTTTAATACGTTAAAGCATCTTTAGGTAAAGTTTGAAGCAAAATGTAATATCGTAATTACCGTGCATGTTAAAAAATGTTGCATGTATATGAAAATAGAAATATGATTATGCATATGTATTCAATTTTTTTCGGCGCATTTGCTCTTTAACAGACAAGTGGATGCACTCCTGTTCCTGTTCAGATGGTCATGTGACACTGCCACTCCAGACATTGTTAGACTTGACACCTCCCACAGTTAGCCTATGTAAATGGGTCACTGCTAAACTGTGACCATGTATTTGTGAGATTTACAGAGAAAAATAAACGATCAAATGACTTTTCACCATTTGGTGAGATTAAAAATGATCACAAAGACTACACAGCACCGGTGTTTTTATTAGTGAGAAAGCAGCAGTGTGTTTGTTTTTTTTTTTCACTTTTAGCATGTCATATTTGTCACATCTAGTCACTTCAGCATCTTCCTTTTGGTCCTGTCCATTTGTATCCATGCCTATCTCACAACAGCCATTTCTTTCACCAAACCTTGACCTCTCCAAATCCACAGAATCAGCCATCAATTATTCATGCAAACCTGCTCAGGAAATGACCCTTGACTATCACTATGAGACTTCACATATGAAATCCATCTCCGGCTTAATGAAGCAAGATAGATCCTGATCTTCTGTCATGACATTAAAATCATATTAATCTACAGTAGTTTGAAGCCATTTAAGATTGGCTGCTGATGTGAAAAGAAGGATCAGTTTTAGCAGATATTTCTTGTTTTCATTTTCACATTGTTTTTCTTATTGGTTGCTGTATAATGAAAAACAGAAGGCTTTTGCTTTTTTTTCTGTTGCTGCCATGGTTACAGACACTGGCAAGAATTCATTTCTGACACAATAATCACCTTGTGACACAGAATGGGAATCAGAAGCTAGATTGGAGGTGAGAAAAAGCCTGTTATTTCTGATGAAACATGAGTCATCAAGTGAAGAAGAGAAGTTTTATAGATCGTTGAAAAGAAATAAACTGCTGGTTAATTTGAACTCATCTGAGTTCTCAACTATGGCTCTGTCAGATTTTAAATTGTAGTGCCCCCTAATGGTAACATTTATACCACAATGAATAGTTGTAACGCTCTCCTGGGAGAATAACAGATGTGATGTCAGGTCCTCTGCAAAACTCTGTTGTAATGCATCTGCAGAGCTGGATTGCTGAAACAAAGGCATGTCTACATACTGTATTTCAGTTTATATGCATAGAAGTAAGATTTTAGACCTTCTTATTGATGATTATTTCATAAATCAGATTACAAAGGAGTCAGTCGGCAGTAATGAAAAGCACAAATATTAATAGTTTCATTGGCCAAATGAGTAGTACCCTGGCTGGAAATGTATTAGATGCAGCTGTCATCACAGGTGTGACTCATGTGTCTGCATGTGTGTGTGTGAATAAAATGTGTGTTTGTGTGTGTATGCTCCACCCCCACACCTCAGCACCCTGCTACTAGCACAGTGCAGTAACCTATATCAGACAGGGTGTTTTCTAATCCAACAAGACCTCTCACCAGGCTTCCACCCAGTCCGCCAAGACAACCACCATGACAGGCAGGGCAATGATTAGTGGAGGCACAGTGGGGGAGGAAAGGCCACAGGGCTTATTGGAAGCTCATTTATTGTGAGCAAGGTCTTCACACATCATTGTTGTGCTTTTACAGAGGAGGAATGACTTGCTCTGTTGTGTGAGCTCAGGGAAATCGAAAATGAGTCTGTCTAATGTTAGACACAAAGATACTGAGTGTCCCCTAGTTTTTGCCAGTCAAGATGTAGGTTAAGCTTAAGTTGTGTGCAATTTCTTTTCAAATTTCTGTCACAAAATAGTGCTTATAGTGTTAAACTTAACAATTGTGAGAAGATTTAATATAATGACTCATCTGATCGTCTCAGCTTTCGTTTTTGAAATAGAAACATGCGGGTATATTAATCCGCATTAACAAAATTGTAATAGATTATGACATGAAATAATTTGCAGTAAATAAAATAAAGTCACACGTACATATCTGTTTCTTGGTTATATTTTTTCTATCATGTTTGCAAGAAATATAAAATAAGTTTCTCTTTTTTTCACACTATAGATATTATAGAGCCATTTCTGTTAAACCAAAATGGTTTTCAGGTGAGCCATGATTTTTGACTCCCTCATAAAAGGCACCAAGGCAGTCCATTGGAGGATTTTTTAATTTATTTATTTTTTGGCAGGGCAAGACAGTGTGGAGGATGTTATTTTCTGACAGAGGTTTACAGTGGCAAAATGTTTATTTCCTGCCACACTGAAATATTATGTAACCCAGCCATTACCATGGGTCCCATAATTAACATTAACTGTGCCCAAACCATAGATAATACACAGAGGACAGGAATTTTATGGTGATACTGAGACACTATCTGAAGAGCCTGGGAAATAAGAAAAAAAGGGAGAGCAGTTTATGGCACACTTAAAGACTAGCAATTCTTTTTTTTTTTTTGGCAAAAAAAAAAAGACTAGCAATTCTAAAGCACTATAATTTTAAAAACATTTAGTTCATTTTGGTATGGTTACATTAACACAAAGGACAGAAAGAACATTGAAACCTGTGCTTTTTGTTGAGGTAATAGAATGTTTTTGCTTGCTGTCTGGTACAAATTGTTTATGTTTTGTGTCATGCATCCTCTGTAATCAGCAAATTTAATTATTCATTTATTCTCCTTTGTAGTTGATATGTCCCTATCCTGCAAGACTGCCACTTGTAAAAGGAAAAATTGTGATTTGTCATGATAATATTGACATTGCAGCAAACTAAGCTTGAATGAGATGACCATAAATGCAATAGAGCAGGCATCCAGCATAGGCATTTTTATAGGCTTTTAATATGTAATTGTATACCCTATAAATGTATTATTTCACTAATTATTGTTTAGGATTTTGTTTAAAACGTTCAAATACACTTCCAGAGGTCAAATGTGAGAGGAGCACAGCTAAGATTAAAAAGCTTATTGATGGAAGCTGATGCAGTCAAAGTGTCCAGTCTCAGCATTATCTCTGACCTTGGGACCAGTCCCCGCTGGATTAACCCTCACCAAAACTGTTCTAATAGCACAATGTGCTTAGCTTAGCGAGATGTGTGTCCGAAGGTCTGGTTATGTATTCACATTGTCTCTTTATTGTATGTTGAAACACTTTAAGTCATTGTCATGTCAGCATCTATTGTGACTCACAAAGAGTCAGCTGTTTCCTGATCATTGGACACAACACATCAATTGTTAAAAATCCTGACAAGAAAGAGTTGAATAATTGGCATCAGAGTTGTTTCCCTTTTTCAATTATTTTCTCATTATTAAATGCAATCCCCACTGAGCAAATATGAAGATGCAAAAGTCCCTCATCTTTATACTGTCTGTGTTTCCTTTACTGTAGTAATCTGGGCTGACTACAGCTGATTCAGTACTTTAGATGCATTTTTTTACATAGGTATTCTTATGCTCAGCTGTAAAATAGCATGTCTAATACCAACTGAATTTAACCCCTGAGGTTATAAAAAAAATTTTTATCATGAACATCTGGTGATGCTCTGTATACTAGGAGCAGAATTAATTTTCAGTAGATATAAATTTATCACATTTGGAATATTCCTGTTCATACAATAATAAAAACTAAAAAATTCTACATGTTGACCAGTTTTGACACTGG
This sequence comes from Craterocephalus amniculus, assembly GCA_036024015.1. Taxonomy (NCBI): domain Eukaryota; kingdom Metazoa; phylum Chordata; class Actinopteri; order Atheriniformes; family Atherinidae; genus Craterocephalus; species Craterocephalus amniculus. The sequence goes on along the minus strand of JAVQJG010007860.1, from coordinate 6,806 downwards.
ATACTTTTTTTGCCTTTCTCAAGGAAGATGAGTGTTGAATTTTAAAGTCCATTCAAATTAGCCTGGAGGAAGCATTCTGGCTCAGTGGTGAAGACTATTCCCAGATGGACATGAACCCAGGTTTTCTCAAGAGAAATGTGCCTTAACTGGATGGGAAGATCATGACGTGTGTGAATGTGAAAGCATGTTTAAAACAGCTATGTCTGAAAAATCTACTTCATACCTGATGCTTGTAGTCTCCATGCCCCTTTTTCAAAGTTTGCCTTTAAAGTAAAAAATAAAAAAGAACTGCAACACAGGAAGGCATTTTGTTGAATAAGTCATTACAGTTTTATTGTATTTTTTATCTACCAATTAGATTCACTTTAAATTCACCTCAAAATCTAAATTAATATTATCTGAACATACAGGGAATTGCTTGTGATTCTCTACACATCATTATAAACATAAAAGCTAGTTTGAAGATTTTAGAATACTCATGAGCAAAAGAAAACAAAACAAACAAAAAAAAAACATAACAACAGAAAACAGACTTGTTTTCTAAAACCCAGTGGAGACAAACACATAACCTACATGATCATGGAGAAAAATCATGCAGGCAGCCAAAGCGCTAATAATTGCACTGTTTAAATTTCACTTGCATTTTTCCAACACAGGCTAAGTGTCTTGTTGAAGTGACCACTCGTGTTGAAACAGGACTGTATGAAAATTTTTATCAACAACTTATGGTACAATGAAAATTTGCTGTATGCTCCTGAAGTGGGTCTAGATAAGCTTAGGCTTCCACTCCTTTTGAACACCTCCACTCCACACCTCCACTCATTTTCAACTTATGTTATTGTTAATTTGTTTTGATAGATTCTGTTTTGCTTTTTGCTTTATTTTTATTTTTACATTAAGTTCAAATAAAATTTCTCAATCAGTCAATCAATACACCATGAGTGGCACCTTAAAGTGTTCCTCACATGTTTCACGATAGCGGCACCAGCTAGAAATGTAAATACTCTCTCAGAAGCACCTGTACAGGATTTTTAAGGCATAAACATGTTTTTTCAAGCAGTTTTTTTCTACCGGCCACTCATTGCTTGAATCTGAGGACAAAGTATTTTCATTAGCATGTGTTTGATTTTAACCTCATTCTTCTGGTTTATTTGTGTAAGCTCACACAATCTGTGGGGTCATTATTTGATTTTGAGTCATTCTAATTCCACTTCGAAAAGCTCATTAGGGCTCATGGACATTGTGACAGTTACATTATCTCACAGCCATAAAAAAATTGTACACTGAGGAATGTGCTTAGACAATCAAACTAAAATTACTTTTTATTCTGGAAGCAGCTAAGTGAACCCATGCATGGTTGAACCTCCAGACAAGGTCAAACAGATGAACATACCGTATGTGAGCCTGTGGAAACAAGCAAGTTCAGTGTGCACTTTGCATTGCCAGGAGTAGGATTGGGATTTTCAAGGGTCTTCATCTCCAGTTTGTGTGGAATGAAGCAAAGGTTAAATATGAAGTAAAGTCCTTACCATCAAAGCTGAGCTGAAATTCAGATTTTTTGAATCTTATTCAATTTGCATCTTAGATAAAACAAAAAGAAAGCATACCAGTCACCAAATATATTTCCACACCCATACCAACCTCCCTGGCACCTAAAAAGGCTGGACTGGACAAGCTTCAATCTTTACAAAAATTAAATAAAATAAAAATAAGTACTAAAATACTAAATAAGACAATACACTTTCATTGAATTATTTCATTTAAGTTTTTTGTAGCTGGTATTGTAATTCTTTCTAATAGCTCTCCTGTGATTTCTTAAGTGATTCTGTTACAATTCAGTCTGCCCTGTTCTGTGAGACACACCATAAATTCCAGGTGGATGTGTCCACAACCATCTAGACTAATGACTGCCAACTGTAACGAACAGACCACAGTTTGTGAGTTTTTAGATGGTGGTCAGCAGTGTATGAGCACCACAAGGTAATGCACCCCCACCCTCACTGCCAAGGTAAGTACAGAGAACTTGTCAGTCAGATTGTGGGACAGTGCTGAAACAGTCACCTCAACTTTAAAACAAATAGGTAATCGTTTATAGACTTCAGAAAGAACAAAGAACCATTTACATCATGGGAGAAGAGGTGGAAGTGGTGGAGGAATGCCATTACATTGGATTTCAGCTGGACAACAGACCAGACTCCAAATGCAACACAGATGCCATTTACAAGAAGGGACAGAGTAGACTCTACTTGAGGAAGTTGCAATCACTCAGTGCCTCCACCAAAATATTGCCTATTTTCGAATCGTCTGCTGCGTAAAGCGCAGTTAGCTTCGTAACCATCTGTTGTGGCAGCAGCATCCAAGCAAGACACTTAAAACAACAACAACAAAAACAGATCAAAACAGCCAGTTCTGTGCTGGAATAACTCTGGAGCCAGTGGAGCTGATTGTCCAGAGAAGATTGCTGCACAAGCTGCTAAACATAATGGATGATCACATCTTTTCAACCATAGAGTGATGAAACAACAGCAAATCTGTTCACTAAGAGACTTCTTAAAATTCATTCCAACACAGAAAGGTACAATGTCATTCCTCCCAGAAGCCATCAACCCCTGGAGCAAGACATTAACTGTTAATAATCATAATTGTTTCCTTTAAAGAAAAACCCTGCATACATTCCTTGAAGAATTGAGATGTTTTTTAGTGCTGAATACAAAAAACTGAATTCCTTTTTAAAGTTAGCCGTGGTTACAGCTGGCTCATAAACCAAACATATCAATGGACATCACATCAAGGTTGAGATCAGTAGCTTAAAGATTTATTAGAATAATAAAAAAAACACAGTCTTTAACCATAATTGTTAATATGTGCACGTGGCACCATGGCACTCTAGGTCGCAACTTTATACCTGTATTTTCAGATTTCCAGAGGGGTAGAGCTGTCATCTGATCACCACCTGCTGATAAGTTGACTCAGATGGTGGGGATGATGCCAATCTGGTTTGGTACACTCAATTTTTTTCTGAGGATCCGCTCCGGCAGAGCTTGACACATGTCCCACATGAGGCAGGAAGTAATTTGTCTGAGTGGGCTGTGCTCTGTGCCTTGATTGATGAGGTGGCCAGCCAGAGATGGGGCCATAAAGTTGTCTGTGCCTGTTGCAGTTGTAATTCTGAAATTGTTTGTGGACACCAGCAATGAGGGATGCTGTCAGGTTGAAGAAGGAGTCCTATTGAGCATCTTAGACCTGCGGGACCTCCGAGGCAGCTGACAGTTATCAGCAGCCTAAGCACGGTGTGGCTTCAGCGGTTGTCGAGGCAACTCAGGCATGGGAGAAGTTTGGATAAGGCACAGAGAAAGACTTCCAGATGGTTTTGATGAGATTCTAGTCCATCATCATGTGTTTCAGGAAGGGGAAGCAGCCCTCATTGTATAATGGAGATGGAGGGCTGCTAACCTCGGCCGGAGACATCGTGAGTCTGTGAAGGGAATTCTTCTAAGACCTCCTCAATCCCACCAACCCATCCTCAGAAGAGCAAACTGATCCAAGGGACCCTCGGGGGAACTCTCCTGTCTCTGGGGCCTTGTGGGGACATTGGGACAGTTCCTCTGGATTGGCAGATTGGAGTGGCGGTCCCCCTCTTCAAGAAGAGGAACTGGACGGTCTGATGAAGTGGCTCAGATATCTGATTAGGATGCCTCCTAGACAATTTCCGGGAGAGGCATTTTGGGCATGTCCCACCAGGAGGAGACCCTGGCGAAAGCCCAGGATGAACTGAAGAGATTACATCTCTTAACTGACCTTGGAGCAACTAGGATCCCACTGAATAAACTGGCAAATGAGACTGAGGAGAGGGAAGTGTGCGCTTCCCGGTTTAGGCTGCTGCCCCGGTGACCTGATCCCACATAAGCGGTAGAAGAAGGATGGATGGATGGATGGGTGGATGGATGGATGGATGGATGGATGGATGGATGGATGGATGGATGGATGGATGGATGGGTGGATGGATGGATGGATGGATGGATGGATGGATGGGTGGATGGGTGGATGGATGGATGGATGGATGGATGGATGGTTCCTGTTCTGATGGCAGGAATAGAAGCAGCAGTGTTGGTCACTAATTTTAAAATAACTCAAACAGGGAAGTCTGCTGAGCTAGATTTGCTTCCTGGTGATGCACTGGCTGTAGTGGTCTCTGGGTCTACTCCTGAAGGCAGGACCTCTGGACTCAGACAGACCGGGATCCGGTGCGGAACTTCGGCGGTACCTGGAGCCACATGACCAGCGGCAGGTCGGCGTAGGAAGCGGCCGGACTGTCAGCGTAATACAGCCACCAGAACATGTGGGCCCCGTCCCTCACCTCCACGTAGTCCCACGCCTCCTTCCCCTCCGCCAGGACCCCGCGGAGCCCTGAACGCAACGCGGACACATGATGAGGAACGAGGCGACTTTCGATTTCCAGTTACAGTCCAGGAAATCAGAAAACGTTTGACTTATCATCCAGGAACAAACTTCATACCTTTACTGGGGTAAAGAGCCAGAAGGACCAGGCCGAAGACAGACTGGAACCGGACCATTGCTGATGGGAGAGGATCTGCTCCGAACGCGCTGATTTAAGCGGCGGGTCACGTGAACGTACCCGGAATCACGTGAGCGCACCCTGGATCAGCTGACCGATGCGGGAGTTTCCGACCAAGAATGGAAAAGTCTTCAAATAATCCATCTAGTTACTGAATCATACGTCATACATACGTAATTATATAATAATGATCATATAACTTCTAATAGTAAAATAAACGTTTTTCATCTTTTTAATGGCCATAACTTATTAAATGTTGAAGAACGTGGTCTAAATGCCACCAACGTGTTTATTATGCGGGAAACATCATTTCTGTCCCACAGCAGCTTCTCAGATCAGACACATCTGGCTGAATGTGCACCAGGAACTCTGAATATGGACGTCCTTTAAACTACAAACTCTTCAAAACTGAACCCAAATGTTCTACACAGAATGACAATTCATAAAAACAAAGCCTTAAATATTTAAAACATTTATTATGTTTACAAAAATACATACTGGACTAAGTTTTTATTTTTTCGCATCTTGACCATCAGGTCCTGTTGTAAAAACAGAATATCTAGACTCTTCAAAACTGGACTGAAATTTTCTACACAGAATGTAGATACTACTCTGATTATTTAAAAAAAAATTGTGAAAACGCAAATTAGTGCAATTACTTTAAATTGTTTGGCATCTATACCATATTATAATCTTTTCCTATCTACATCATTCTAGTTTTACTTTTTTAAGGCATAGAATAAGTGGTTATAGATGTATACTGGTAACCTATCCCTATTTCACGCTGGACACTTGATCAAATTCTTGTACTTTTCCGCCAAAGTTTACAATTTCCAGTTCATCCACAAAACAAAAGATACGGAAAAAACATGTTACATTAGATTTCAAAATTAGGTTGATTTGTTTCAGAAATCAGAATGGATTTTTTTATGGATCTATGTTCTGTATAGACCATTTGAGTCCAGATCTGTAGGGTTGGTTGTTTTAGTTTACAAGAGGTCTGATTTGGTCCAGATGCAGAAAAAAGAGGCGGATCAACATTTATTTTGCACAAATTGAATAAAGGTTTCATAAATCAGAGACTGCGTTTTAAAATTATCTCCAGGAGAATCAGACCAGGCCCCAGAAACAGACGATGATGCTCTTCATGGACACCACAGACGACCCTGGACACAGTGACAGGTCTACACTTCACTCTGCTTCGGTCCATCCCTGATACTCCCCACAGCTGCAGAGTAATCAGAGTATTTCTGCAGGTGACATGGATTGGAAATTTGGTTGACAACATATTTACAGTTCATTCATTCATTCATTAGTTGGTAGGATCTAACTTTAACGTGGCGGCAGAACCTCCACACCACCAGGGGGCAGTATTGTAAAACCGGAAACGTGCGGGCGGAAGTTTTGTCTTCCAGCTCGGGTGGACGAAGATCACGTGGGTGTCCAACATGGCGGCTTCCAGCAGCAGGAGCAGCACCCTGATCCGGCTGCGGCTGCTCTTCGACTACCCGCCGCCGACCACGGCCGGCTGCAGGATGTCCTGGCTGCTCGTGGACCTGAGCGCGTGCCGGGTGGTGGCGGACCTGGAGAGCGTGATCCGGGAGAAGTTCGGCTTCAGCGGCAGGAGCGTCTTCCACCTGTTCGTGGAGGATTGCTACCTGCCGCACACCGAGAGCATCTACGTGGTGCGGGACAACGACAGCGTCAGGTGCGCGTGCGCTGCCGGCGTGAACAGTTCGTTAGAAAAGCTCAGGCTTTCAGAAAAAGGTCCACATGGACCCGGTTCCGGAGGGATGCGGGATCATGTCTGCTGTGGAAATCTGGCTCCTGGTCCAGGATCAGGTTCAGGTCCAGTGTGCGTGTGCAGGGATCAGTGTGTGTGCGTGTGCACGGATCCGTGCGTTGTAGAACAGGTTTTTAGTAAAGTGTCTCTCATAAGACCTCGATCATCATTTAAACTTTCTTTATTAATGAGCTCTGCCATTAACATTTAGTTTAAAAGAAAATATTTTCAAAATAAAAGTGTGTTTGATAACTGGTTACTCCATCGGTTTTTGTCCGATATTAGGATTTTGGATCGATATCATTGAATCATTGACCATACAGATCGATGTATCGATACAGATCGATGTATTGTCCCACCCCTAATAGCTACTACTTCAATGCAGTCTAGAGTTTATGGTATGACAATATTTGGAGACACTAAAAAAAAGTATTTGTACATTATATG
>JAVQJG010007856.1:0-11745 GCA_036024015.1 Craterocephalus amniculus | reverse complement strand
TCCGTCCCTCGCTCCACCAGCCTGCACCTCCCCGGTTTCCAGTCCCAGTCAAGTTCCAAGCCTGCACCTCCCGGTTTCCAGTCCCAGTCAAGTTCCAATAAATATACCTTTCTTCTACCCTAATCCCGTGTCAGTCTGCATAGTGGATCCATCCAACCCTAGTCCCCGCCTACCTAACAATATCATTTCATTTAACATACAGTTATACACCCTGATGTATCATGTGTCCATCTGAAGAGAATACAGGAAACTTGAGTCATTATTTTACAGCCAGAGGTTCCTCTTAGTGCAGTTCAAGTGTGAACAGGCACCATAAGAGCACATTTCTGATGGATAACAAGATATAACCAAGAAAGATAAGAAATGATCATTATTGAATTGTCAGGTCCACAGGCTGTAAAAGCCATGTCATTTAGTTGGCAGATTTCTCTCCAGCAGGTCTTGTTTATGCTTAGCTAATGAGCCTCACCAAGCACCGATGGAAAACTGAAACCTGTTTTTTCAGGTCATATTCTTCAAATGTTAAGCAGTCTTATTCTCTGCAAAGCCTTATTAAAGTTAATTTTGCTGCTACTCTTTATGCCCGTATGGCTTCTGATGAATCGCTTGAGTCGCACAAGTCTATTGTGACAGAACGGCCATTGAGTTGTATAAAGTTAAGTAAAGTCTTGGCTGAGGTTGTGGGTTAACAGAAAGTGACAAGAAATCTTTAAATGCATTGAAGGATTTTTGCAATTCAGCCAGTCAGGCTGTAGTTTCCCATGCGGAGCCTCACCATGATATCCTCATATTACTCCAAGTAACATGTGACCTTCCAGTCTTACACCAGAGACTTCATCTCTGGAGATGTCGTAGTAATGCACCAGGCCCCTGTCTTTATCTCCCAGATGAGTGTGTTCATAGGAACTGGACAGATTTTATAAATGAAATCCCAACAATTAAAGACAGATGTTGCTTTGGCGCTTTAAATATGTTTTTTATTATTTATATATGGATTTCTGCAGGTTACAAATGTCAAGTTCATTTCAAAAAGTTTAACAAGGGAATAAGTTTTTAAGATGTTTAGCATTCACTTCACAACTTTTTCTCTATATATGTACAGTCTACAGGGATGATATCTGTTTTTCCTGGTAAATGAGCTACACATGCCCTTCGGATGTCCCCTGATGCACCGCAACTCCCTCATTAATATGAAACAGCGAATATTTAAATATATGTATATCATTTTACATTCATGATTTGCTGGAATACATCACTATCCTTGTGGACTGAGAAGTGATGCTATACGTTCTTCTTCCTGTTGGTTATGTACTGTAACGCGGCCATCATGCAATCTAGGTTCTTCTTCTTCGCCCACCCAGTTGTAGTTGGTCTCCTAGAGGCGATGCAGCGCCGGTGTGGGTCAGCGGATCTGTCGGTGGTGGGTTGAGACAGAAACAGCACTGGAAGTGACCCTCATCAGTGATTTCATGAATTTTTGATCATTTTGTTTGTGCTAACTTAGTTCAATTTAGTTTTATTTCAAACATATTAAAAACATTGATTTAACATTAAGGCCTTGTCCCTGTATATATAGATTTCCCCTGTCAGTTTATTTTCATATGGAAGTACACGATTATAATGCAGTGTCCAAACCACACGTCTGATGTTTCCAACAAATAAGCGGTTTGAAAATCGTTATAAAACTGAGCAAGCATTTTATGCCCGTCTTTACCACTAGATGTCAGTCATTTTTACACACATACTTCCACTGAAGAAAAAGGAAGTTTGACCAGTTTGTGTGCATTTTAGTTTTTCACCCTCTGAACTGGTTAAAATGGAGACTGTACAAAGTTGGGATGGAGGATGAGTCTCCTGATAGCTACTGACAATGCTTAATAATAACTGGCAGATCATCAGATGACAGAAGTAGCTTTACAGAGGATTCACTTCTCCAAATCACAAACCAAAGATATTTAAATTATCAGTCACCACGTAATAAGGATGCCAGAAGGAAAATACGTTTACTAAATACTGTGAGGAGAAGATGGCAGGTCATCAGCCTCTGAATCATTTTTCCACCATGATTTAACACAGAGGGGGTTTACACAAAGCTCAGGAGACAGATATGACAAGCAGCCGGGATGGAGACACTTCAGGGTAGGCCGAGTCCTCAGAAGACTGAACTCTGACAGAATAATGAGAGTAGACTGTCAGAGTGAAATCAAGATGAATGGGTCGCACATTACTCCAGAATTTACAGGGACTTCTTCTGATGAAGGTTGCTTTATTGTTGGCTGTTGGGTTAAATTGACTGTGATTTAGAGAAGTCTTCCATTAAACCTTTTAAAACATCTGCTGGTGATTTTAAAGGACTGCATGATGTGTCACCTCGTTTATCATCTTATGACAACAGCTCCCAGTTTAAAACCAACTTTCTCATGTTTTGATTTCTCTTTTATTAATTAAGCGGGCATATTACTGTACATTTTAACATAAATAAATATGCAATTTTATAGTCAATACATGGCTGATTTTCATCTTTGGTGCCTAGGCAGGCTAATGGACTTTAAAGCAGTCAACTACATGACAAACTACATGGAAAACATATTATAACATAATATAGGGCAGAAACATTACATAAAACCTGAACAACAGCAGTGAAAAGACATTTAGTAAAGTTTTTTTTTTAAAATCATGTTGTCCACATTACAAATGGGATAATGCTTGATGGTATACATAAAATTTAAATTAAAAGGAAAACAACCTCAAAATTGTTTTATTCCTTCAACTTGATATAATTTGTTCATATACATCTAAATTTGCTTTAAAAATCATTAAACTAAGAAGAAAATATTTAAAGCAGGCCATCGTTGTCTTTAGGTACAAACTCAGCATCCATTAAAAGTTGAGTCTTTGAGAAGCAAAGATGCCCAGAGAATTCCCAGTTTGCTAACAAAACAGGGAATTATTTAACACTGATCCTTAAAAATGTGAAGGCACTTATTTATCATGCAAACTCAGTGGTATAAAGCTCCATAACTGCATTATTACTAAACACAACCTGCAACGAAACCAAGAAACAGAGGTTATTAACAGCTGATTCAGCATCTCTCTGCTGCACCTGTTTCAAAGATGCATCTTTAACCCCTTAAAGTCCTTCAATTTCCCCTTAAAGGGTAAAAGTCTTGTTGTGGACCAACTGTATCACTGGACTACCTACTGGACCCTTACTGATGTAACAGGAACATTTTGGTTCCGGATCACCCCCAAGATCTAATCACTTTTTCATTTATCCATTTTCTGAGCTTTCCGAATATTTTTATCTAAATCTGTCCACAACGTTTCAAGTTGCCAACACACAGACCGACCGATGCCTGCATGACGTCTGTCTTGAGTCATGTGAGTTAGCTGTAATACAATGGGAACTGTGGCTCGAAGCATTATGGGATACAGATTCTGAACCTGACTGGTTGGAATTTTTCCAAATCATTGCACCATGACACAATTTTTTCACAGCCTACTTTAGCAATAGTCTTCCATGTACATACTATCAGTTGGGAAAATCAGGACATACCAGAGTAGTACCCAGTTTCAAACAGCCATAGTTGTCCTGCAAATGTCCTGATGATTGTTCTCTGACGTTCATTTTGTTATTAAAAGTGGATTACAACCAAGCAAACAAAAATGAGGAATAACGATGAAGCTTATAGTCAACTAGTAAAATAATGAGATTGCCCTTTGCAGCAATCCCCCCCCCAATTACACATGGAGTGATGAAATTAAATTTGCCAACAGCTTAATAGTTAGCACTATGCATGTAATGACTGGTCTCTTCATTCTAATTTGACCAGCAATTTTTAACAAATCAGTGCCTTGTTTTTTAAAATGTTTTTTTAAAAAGATGATGTCATGGTTTTTTCCATTTGGATTTCTGCCTTGCTTTTGGAAAAGAGGAAGAACATGAGGATGAGCATAAAATGGAGATTATGTTCATTGCTGAGAGAAGGTGGGAGTCACACAAATGCAAATGGGATCGTTTCCATGTATTGCAGTGTTTTGAAATGTCTGATATGGGTAGGGGGGTACACTCCCTGTTCGAAAATGACTTCCGTCATTTGGGTTCCCTCTGGCCAGAGGCGGATCTCATAGCGAGGTAATGATAGTTTAATATCCAGGCGGTTATTAATTTACTTTTAATGCTTGCTAAGAGTGTGTTAATGATACCAGTTCTTGAAGGAAGTCAGTGGACTTCCAGTTGTTTGGAGGGTTGTGACATTTTGTTTGGATTTGGAGGAAAACTCGGTTCATCGAAGGAGCAAATACATGTTTACACTCATACAAGCTCATGAAAAAAGACACACAATCAGAAAATCTCAGAGATACAGAGCACAGTTTGGACTCCATCCGGTGTCTTTCCCTCTCCACTGGTTCAGGCAGCGCAGAGAGCAGGGGTCAGCTTTTATGGATCAGAGATAATTGAAAACGATAAATATGGCCTTCAAAGCAAACAAAATAAACTCAACACTCCAGTAGATTTAATGTTCAGCCAAGCGGCAACGTTGGCACTGAGTCAGCGGACGGAGCTGCCAGGAACACACCTGGCTGCTTGTGCGCACACACACACAAAAGCCAAAGCAATGGATAACAGCCCCTCCAAGCGTCTTGTCAGCCTTTAGAAAAACATTCACCACATCCTTGTTAAACAAGACAGTTCTGCAGATAACCGCCAAGACCTCTAGCACGTGCAGCATGGTCTCACCTGTATATATATATTTACCCTTTGATCCCGTCTTTATGCCGACACAATGAGTTTGTTTCTTACTGATTTAGCTTTGCAATAGTGACATTAAAATTAAAAGTAAACGGAACTCTGCTAAACTCTTGCTCTGTTTTCAGACGGAAAAGGGAGATAAAAATGGTTAACGGATGTTGTACAAATATAAGTAAAGTAAATGTTTATTTATATAGCATCTTTCAAGATAAAAATATCCAACAAAACACAACGAACATAAAAACAAATGAGAGGAAGCAAAAGACAGTTTAAAAAGTGTTTAGTTGCTAAGCACAAATATGATGTGTAATAGCTTTCTACATATTTAACACATTACTAAATGCAACATTTTCCTGCAATATTTGGGTTTTAAAAGCATCTTTTCTATGTTAAAGAGTGAAAACTGTCATCTGCTTGGCACTGCTTTGTCACATTGTTATAACATTTGGCCACAATTGCATCGTATGCTCGCTTAGCTATTTATGATATGCTCCCAAAATAGATTGATTCATAATTTAAGCAAGCACAAGAGAAGGCAGGTTTATATGCAAACTAAATTTCATGTACTGTACAACTCAAAAGTGTTTTACATTATGGTACAAAAGAAACATTAAACAGCAGAATTAAAACCGACTTAAAAGAATAAAAGATTTGAAATAGAAACAGAGCAATCAAAAAAGGGGGAATATAGAATTATCATGGAATACATTGTGTGAGGTACATATTACACAAACAGACATCAATGGGAAATACATCATCATTGTTATCCTCATCACTGCAATCAGCATCATCATCAAAACGGGGAAAATATCAGTGCTGTAGAGTGAGAAAGAACGGAGAGTCAGCAGCAACACATTTTTTCTCGTCTTCCACCGATCTAGCCCTTTATGTTTACTTTAAAACAAGGATTATATATTGCAGGATTAATATTTTGACTGTTTTTTTTTTGTTTAGCCAATGCGACTCTAATGCAAGCAGATTAGAGAGGAAGGAAAGCTGGGAAATTCTTGTTTAAAAAAAAACTGAACAGGATCAAAACTTAAGAAAACTGTTGAAGTAAAATACAGAGAATAGACCATGATGTATCTTCTGCCTAATATGACTTTAAAGGAGCTGACAGAAGGCCTGGACTCACTCATAACCCTGCTTTCTGCCACAAGATAAATCCCTCACTCTTTTGATTTTCTTCCTTCATCTAGAATGAACTTCTAATCTACTGTATAGTAGAATGATTGGCTGTTTTGTTGTTACCCTATAAAAAAACACCGAAAACAATTAATTGAATGTGATGTAAAATTAGCCGAAGAACTTTCCTTGCATTCTAATTTAAGGTCTGTGGATGTTGAGTGGGAGTGAGGGAGGTTAACAGAAGTGAGCAGATTCATAAGGGAGCCGAAGACATTTACACAATATGGATGAAAACATTCACTGCCAAAACTTTGAGAAAACTCAAAGATCAGAGGTTAAACTCAGCAAACAAGTCTGCAAAGACTCCAATTATCTAAGTCACAGCGCGCTGAGGAGATGAGGTAGATCGTAACTTGACTCTTTAGGCTCCGCGAAGAAGAAGTGAGCATGGTTTCAGGCAAAATGCAATTAAACAAGACAATGTAATTAAGCAATCCATCTTAGTTACATCAGTAAATAACAGGAGTGGAAGATGGGATGGAAGCGCACAATGTCTGAAAGCATTTTAACAACTTTACATAGTTTGACATAATGAAATTAAGAGTGCTCATCAAAATGTGTGGAAGTATTTTCCACATTATGATTATGGAGTGATACAGGAGACAGAGACTTCTCTATTCAGCCTCCCACAAATTATAATAGTGAAGATGAAGTGAAAAGTCAGGTCTAGAATCAAAACTGTCTCTCTGTGACTGAATCCAGTTCCGGTGATGCTGCTGCTGCTGAAAAACTTCCCATCAGGATTCCAGACCAAAACAAATGAACGGACACCTGCAGCAGATCGGATGTCTGGGTCTGCTGGAGGGACAGCCGGTCCCAGGTGCACCGGATGGAAGCAGCAGAGGAATGGAGTGTGGGATGTTCAGCTCATCAAGCTGCATCTGTGAACCCAAACTTGAAACAAAAACTTGGATGGATGCATGGAAAGCAAAGCAGCATGATTTCTTTTTTATCATTTCTTAGCAAATCCGCTTTTTTCTGAAACCCAATTAACTTGAAATTATTTGACTTCTGAAGATGTTGCGATTCCCGCTGGAATCTTTGAATGTAAACACTCCTGATTGCTTTTTAATGTTAAATTCATGCAACTTAGTTGGATAACGGTTAAATCAGGGCTTTATTTAAAAAAGATATATTGTATTAACCCTTTAAGTGCCAAAGCAACAATTTGGCACCAAGTAATAAAACTGAATGAAACCATTCCATTTAAGCATCGGGACTTTGCTGACCAGCGAGGATGCGCTCATGATACAGAGCAAAAAGCAGAAAAAGCGATTGTGTGTGAAAGAGTTAATGAGCTGCGTGCTATTAAATTTCTGTTATATGCTGGTGTACAGTATGAAGTCTTTTCAACATTTTTCTCTGTAAAGCACTTTCTTAAACCATAAATGAGGTCATATGAATGACATTACATTAGTTTTTATCTCCTCCTCTCTGTTATTCAGACTCCTGCTGTTGCATTGTGCTCCATCCAGCATCCCTCTGCTGCCCTGTCAGAGTAATTCCTCCCAGGAGCACATGAAAGTCATCTGCACCAGTCCTGCAGGCACAGCCAGGCATGCTGCCTCATAAATTTACCACACGCTCTGCAGCTACCATCAGATGGAGTAGACTGTAGAGAGGTGACGTCTTCTTGCATGATAAGACGTATTGCTCCTCAAAAGAAGCTTCCAGCTAAGCAGTTTAAAATCCCATGTGCAGCAGCCGAACTTTACGGAGGTGTGTTATGTGTTTCCTAGTGAGTCTATCAGTACTAGTTTCTTTGTAAAAAGTCTAACATAGATGTGGTATGTGTGGCTGGGACAAGGTTCTTCACATGTTTTGGCAGCAATTTTAACCATCTAATCTTGTCAAACCTGAACCAAAACTACAAAGTCCTGACAGAATTACCCATCCACCTTGGCATTCCGTACAATCTGAAAATAAAACGTCTGAAGTAATTTCCTTTTGTTGTTTTTATCTTTGCAGACAGTGAGAATCTTACAGACTTTGTTTTTAATTGTCCCTGAACTCATTATTATTGTGTGTTTGCTGAATTCATTTATTGCGCTTTAACATTTTTCAGTTGTATAAATCTCTGGTCAAGATATCTCTTGACCAGGTCCCCTTAAAAAAGACATCTTCTGCCAGTTTTCTCTTTATTTTGTACAAACATGTAATACTTTAATGAAAATATCTGTAAAATCTTAGTAAATCTTATTAATTCAGTTTACAAATATTTGATTTAACGTTTTTTCCCTCATCAAAATCACTTGCTTTATGTGGCAACTGTAATATAATTGTTTTAACTGTAACTGTCATACAATTACAATCACTGAACAGAAGCAAGTGCAGCGGATTGTACAAACCCCAGAAAATGCTGTTCCATTTCCTGTTGCAATAAAAATGAACTTGCCTGAAGTCATAACTGTGTTTGGGAGGCCTGAGACCAGTTAATCACCTATGATTGGTGAGACAGTTTACTTGTGTAAAGGGAGCTCTTGATTTCATGCACTGGAGCAGTCACGCTAAATGCAAAATGTCAGTATGCTGCTTGATCAAGCTTAATTAATTGTGAAAGGCTAAATCACGATCACAATTAACACAGGATTAATTGTGTCGCCCTGAAACCACACAGCGGCGGTCTGATGAAAGTGGAGAACATGTACAACAACAGGTAAAGCTGCACAGACACAAGCCGGTAAGAGGATTGGAAATGCTCCAGCATACAGTGCCAGCACTGCAGGACTAATTCAGCTTTAAGACAAAGTTCATTTCTTAGTGCTGCATCCCAGAGGGTGAACATTATCCTGGAATGGACACCTCACCTCACAAATCCCACCTGTAATACCAGAAAGTGAAAGTGCAGACCAGCTGTAAAATGACACCAGAACCAATTTATTCTCTTTCCACTGAGGAAATTGTTCCTTATTTAAAAAATGTGTGCTACATCTGCTTTGTTTTTTACTACAAGAAATGAATTTATCTGTAAAGTAGCGATAACACAACAAAGGCAAAAAGCAAAGCAGTCAGATTTCTGTGAAGTTCAAACTCGTCCGTCCATCCTCACAAACCTGCCTAAACAATTCCAGCATTGATGTAGCAAAAAGGTGAGAGGAAACACGCCGGCCTGTCCTCCATCTCTGCTGTGGAATACCAAACTGTGTCCAAGCTAGGAAATATAATCCCTCCTGCGTTTCCTTGGTTGGCTCCTGAGCCTCTGCACAGCTGCTCATGCCTTTAAACCACTTCTGCTGGATTCTCTCATTTGAGAGGAGCAGCTGTTCTGCAGAACTAGTTTCCAGAAAAGATGGGACATTTTCCAAAATTTGAGAAGTGCTTTACTGCTTTTAGTTAGCAGTGATGTAAATGAAGAAAGAGAGGTGCATAGAATATAGAAATAACTGAATTCCTATAATAATATCAGCAAATTAACTGGTTGTCAGGACTGCAAAGGAGCATCCATCAAAGGTTAAACTTAAGAGCAGGTGTCTTCAGTTGGCGGCCCGTGGACCACATGCGGCCCTGAACCAACTACCATGTGGCCCAGCATATGATTCTGCCAATACGCAGCTTTAAAGTGTAGCAAGAAAATAAAAATCACCGGACATTTTATGGGGACGGACCTCCTACAGAAGGTGGCAGCTAGCATTTCAGCCACTGTTACTGAGCATGAGATTTACTTGTTGCATTTGAAGACTGGCGTTCAGTTTGTATGAACATGACAGACAAGGCCTGGACAAGATGTACTCCATATATATAGTTTAAAGCCAAAATAATAAATAGTATAATTACAAACCTTTGTTCCCACCACAGGTTAGGGGAGGAGAATAAACTGCTGGTCATTGCTCTTAACTATTGCAAATACATTCTTCGTGCAGATTCCAAAATATATTGTGAAAAAATGTGGATGTGTTGGATGTGTGCTTTTCTAGTTTGACCTAACTCAAAAATAGAGGACACAAGTGTGTTTTAGTTACTTGAATTAATGGATACTGACACTTAAAAGTAAGAAGAAGCCATTGAGTGAGAAAATAACTCTGAAAGGGAAAAAATATGCAATAGTGCAATCTGATTGAGTCTTCCAACTGGAGCTGTACTAGCATCTTACAAGATTGTATGCTGTGATAAATGTGGCCATAAATGGCAACTTAATTAAAACAAGTGTGACATCTGCCCACAAAAATATTTGATTTTAACCACTACTTACTGGTCAAAGATCTTTCATGCTCCTGCTAATTTCTTTCTTTGGAAAATCTGGCTGACTATGTAGCTGGCTAGCCCTCCTTTACAGCTTTAAACATCATCATCCCATTTGTCTTCTATTTACTATTCAGTGGCATGTACAGTTTTTTGCAAAAGGCCAATAGAGCATGCATGACTTTCAGTCTTCACTGATAACTTCTAATTCAATGTAGCAACACAATAACAAAATGTTGCCAGCAATGCAAAAAATGCATTTACTAAATTTGAAAATAAAATTCTCCAAGATTCTCCAATCAACAAATTAAGTGGTGACTGGGTGAGGTAAAGATGGTAGATTTGATGTAGCAGCACAGACATAAAAAGCTTAATCCAAAAAATGACAAAAAGTGCACATATTCAAAATCAGCATTCTCCAGGATATTCCAATCAGTAAATTAACTGGAGATCAGTATAGGGTGTCAAGATTGGGTGTAGAAGGAAAACCCAGCAAAGGTTTGGTCTTCCCAAGCAAGGACGGATTGTGGCTCATCACTTGGTGCAAAACTCCATCAAGGAAATTATAATCAATACAAAAATATATATAAATATATTATAATGCAAGACAAACAATCTTTTGTGCTGTTAGCATATAAATATCAGAATTTCGGGAACAGATTCAGGGAGTTTGGTGAAATCTGAGTGTGCAAAGGTCAAAAACAGAACGACTGTTCAACCTTGAAGCCCCTAGGCGGCTCCGCTATGAGAACCTGCCATGCTACCATGATCAATACATCCACATGGGCTTAGGAGGACTGCATAAAACCATTTTCACTCAACACATTCCACCTCCGCATCCAGAAATGCACCCTGGAAATAGATTTACACAGGGAGGAAGCTACATATAAACAACGCCAGCTCATCCCAGATGAACAGAAAGACAGCGGACAGATGAATTCATGCTTCAGCTGCTTCGGGGAAGAACTAAAATCTGCTTTTACATGTAAATGAAGGGCAAAAACATGGCTGTTATCAGAGTCTGTGGTGATCTGTGGGAGTGTCAGCGTCCATGCATGCAGGGGAGGATGATGGAATTTTGGAGAGCTACCATCAAGGTGATGTCTTTTACCGCAAGGTCTGCGGTTGTTTCAGGAGGATGATGACAGACTTCATTCTGCTCAACGTGCAACAGCATGGCTTCATACACAGTGTGTGTGTTATTTAATTTACATTTTGCAATCACTTCAACATGCAGCCTCCTTTTAAAAGGTGAAAATGAAAACAGAAAATAATTGAAGGTCAGCAGTGATCTATTCTATTTTATATTCTTCGGGGTAAATTGCAACCATTTATAGAATGTTTTACTTCTAGTCAAGCTGCCAAACTCATTTTTTCTTTTTCATTTATTCTTTTACATTGTCATCATAACTGACATATTCCTCCATAAAAACATTTAAAACAAAACAAAGCAAAACAAACATGTACTGGATGTTTTTGTTATCACTACAGCAGACAAGATGTTGGTTGTCACAAGGTGAAAGAGCAGGTGCTGCCAGAACTGGACTGTGTCCCACTAGCTTGGTTTTAGCGTGGTTTTAGTGTGTTTTGATTCATTTTTACTTGCATGTTTTAACTTGTTTTTA
>JAVQJG010007842.1:0-12669 GCA_036024015.1 Craterocephalus amniculus | reverse complement strand
CTATCTATCTATCTATCTATCTATCTATCTATCTATCTATCTATCTATCTATCTATCTATCCAGCATGACAAGCTTTTAACTACTTTGGTGACTGCTTTGGTACTTTGGTGATGCTCTTTAATTGCTGTTTTATTGTTATGATTTTGTATATATTGTTATTGTCTGTTATCAATTATTAAGCACGTTGCTGCTATTTATCTGTGAAAAGTGCTATGTAAATAAATGTTACTTACTTACATGACACATTTTATTCTGATTGGACGCTGGATTGGAGCTGCTCCATGTAAATGTAGCCAGTGATGGTGGACAGTGAAAGATAGTATCAGCAGAAGATGAATGCAAGCAGATAAATAGATAAACAGATGGTGAAGAAAGATGATGGTGCTTCCTCTGGATCTACCATCCCCCCCTGACACTGAAGCAAATTCTGATACACATGCACACTGCTGAGAATGGGTACGATGTAAGGTATTATCAGACACACACATACACACACACACAGGAGTGCACATACACGTCCAGCTGAAGCCTTAATTAACTGTTCTCTCATCATTGTTTACCCTGTGCACAGGCAGGGATGCTCCACTGCTTCTCACATCCGTCTGCTAGAGCCGAATAAAAACCCTGCCTCTTTCCCATTGCCTTCCTCTCTCATTGTCATAAACACACACACACCTACACAATCATATTTACAGAACATTAGAGAACATCATATTGACTTGCATCCATTTCCCATGGACTCAGTTTCTTCGCCTTAAACTTTAAGCAAATCCAACAACCATAACGTGCTAGAGTGGAAAGAATTATGTGCCCACAACACAAGTAATACATGGACACACAAACATTAGCTGGCACACACTTTCTACTGTTCATTTTTTCGGTGCGTTTGCATCATTGTAAATTCCTTCTCTAACGCCGACAGACAAGTTACAGAAGCAACACTCCGGCGACTACCGTTTCATAACTCACAGCAGAGGTGGCCTCACACACCAACACACAATGAGACACACTCACACACAAAATTTCCTTAATCCAGCCAGCCTGTTTGTGGCAGATGGTGGCGGCCCCACAGCCTGCAGCAACTCTGATCTTGCTGGGAGGGAAGGAGCTCATAAACGAACAGGTGAACCTTTCTCAGTGTGTAAAAGGATGAACCTTTTCACAAATTGTTTCAGTATAAAATTCCCTTAATCACTGTAAAAAATGTTGGTTTTGTTTTGGCTTCATTCTGATCATATACTTAATTTCCTCTTCTATGTATAGCCACACTTGGTCTAAACCATTTCTGAAAAGTGCAGAAACACCTTCAACAATCTTCAACGCATACTATATACCCTCTACAGGTGGTAGTGGTAGGGACGTGCAAGGATATTTGTCCATTCACCAACGGAATGGAAAAAAGTACAAATCTTTTTTTCTTTTTCTTTTTTTTGTTTACAGCCTCATGCAGAAGTTTCTTTCACTCTTGTTGGGACAAAACACCTTCTGATCAACCTTTGGATTTCAGTTTTTTTGTGTATTTCATATTTTTCACTTCTTCAGTCTCTGCGACTCATCGCAGTATGTTGTGCTGTTAAGTGACAATTTCGTATTTGAATTCAGAGTGCATTTATGTGATGAGGTACACATTTTGAAGCCAAGCTTTGGTTGACCTTATGAGAGAAAGTTGTTTATAGGAACAGATGATCCTATTTGTTCATTAAGGGCAGGCAGAAAGAAACAATAAGATACATAGATAAATAGATAGATTTTTCCATCATCTATGTAATAGCCACAATCAATGACAAAATAATTTTCTGTTAACATGACTCCTGCTTCAGTGATTGCATGTTGGAGGTGCTCTGTAGAGCAGTTGAGTGCATGACATTGAGCATTTTATGACACTGATGATTGAAAAATCTGAAGACCATTTGTCATTTTGAGAGATTACAACATTGGATTCAAAACTGTAATTAAGTGTTTAAACATATATTTACAATACTTTTTTGGGAATAATACAAGTAAAAGAAGTATTAAAATAATTATTTATATTGAAAAAACATCAAACCCTGACACTAAAGAATTGAACCAAACTGTCAATTTTGTGTCTCTAAATAGGTGAGACCTGTTACATGGGGGCAACGAATTGTCAATGCTTTGCAACTCTCATAACCGATGGTGCATAACACCGTCAAAAGATCAGACAACTTGGAAACTTCTTAGACTGTCATTTAGTTTTCATTTCGTTCGAATTTAGAACAGTCCTCCATTTTTGGAATTCAGTTTGTATTAAGGAAAAAAGGATAGATCAAACCGTTCAGTTTGGTAACAGTGGAAAAAAGAAATATTTGATCTTGTAAAAGTACAAATCTGTTTGTTTACAGTCAGAGCAAAAATGTGTGCAGTTAAAGTTGAGAGTTTTACAACAATCTTCTGTGATAGTTGGTTATTTTTGCACCAGGGAAAGAAAAAAAAAGGCAACAAAAATGATACGTGAACTGCTGAATTAATTTTGACTATAACGATGGAGAAAAAAGAGTAACTTCCTGCTGCCATGACAACAAATCTGAGGTCACCTGTTAGCTTGTCACTTTGCAAAGAGGGAGGAGGGAATAAAAGCCATACTATTTGTACAGTTTATCTCAGGATTTGCCTGCGATATGTGGGTTGCGCTTGAATTACACCAAACTAATTGCATGTTAGTTCTCATCTTTTTCAAACTAGATTTTAATGACAGTTGAGATAACACATGCAAGTTCTTGTCTCAGTAAATCAGTCGGCGGAATTTGACAGCCACTGTATCTTCAGAAGGCTCCCAGGCTGCATAACTGTCTGGCTGACAAGTGGTATGACTGCCCGAGTGTCGGTTTCAGTAAACTGATTTACTTGATGGCTGTATGGCTTTATAATGACTGACTTGCCAAAACGGCCCTCTCTCTGGTGGCTGTACCACACTACTGCATAGCTATATGAGGGGAAGTCATCAGAGAGAGAGAAAAAGCCCTGCTAAGCTGGGCTGATATGTAACCGAGTGCCAAAATGTGATTTCTTGTGATAAGGCATGTGGCTCTGTTTGTCAGATAAAGCTCGCATGTTATTTCATGTTTCCTTAGACGCGTAAGTCTATTTTCCTTGCCAATGCCATTTACCACTACAGACAGAACAGAAACCGTCCTATTAAAAAGCGATCTCTCAACATTGGCAAACAAATAAATTCTGATCAAATTTCGATTAATGCACACAGACTGAAGGGTAGGCAATGTTTATTGGGCTCCACCTAAATAGCTTGCCTGGGTCTAACCAGACTGCATCTAACATGGAAATAAATTCGATCCACAAAGCAGTCTGAAGTAGGAGCTATCTAGCAGGATTAACCTCTCCTATCCTTTCCCTTCTCTCAGATAGTCATTTCAGCTCCAAACATGTCCACATCTCTTCCTTCAAAGCTTTTCTCAGTCATGACTTTGTTTTGGAAAATGTTGTTCAGCCAACATTCTCTAAAGAAAAGAACAACAACAACAGAAAAACCTTTATACACTGAACTGCCACTCATTCACTGGAGGGTATTTATATTTGAGAGGAACCAAATGTCCCACGACTGCAACCATTTAGCATTATTCATGGTGGCACTTCAATTAGAATAAGTGCATTGAGTGATGGTGGATGGGGGAATGAGTGGTATAACCTGAATAAAGAGGCTAATAAATTAGCCATTCATAGCTAATTCGTTGGCTTTAAGCAATGCTCATTTTGTGGTTTTAGTAGAAAAACACAAACCACTTATGTAGTATACATATGTGTAATTACACAATATATATACCAACGCTCTCTTAAAACATATGATTCCTTCCTTTTGAGGTCTTTTCATTCTTCAGTAGTTTGAAAACAAGTAGGCTGATGAGCCCATGTGAAAGCATCTGACAGTTTTGCTGAGTACCCTGTTTCCGTCATGAGCATTAAAGGGCTCGTTACAGTTTGTGAGAAGCTTTGTTCCTTGATAAAAGGACTTGGCCGTGTGAAACTACTTGCCTGCTTTTAATGCAGCATTAGTTTTCATTCACTTCTTAAAGGCTAAACAGACTTTTGAGAGAAAAAGGAAACATCACAATGACCCTTGATGCATATTCACCCTAAAAGATCAAGATGAAAACTGTGATTGCTTTAAGAATGTAATGCATTTTTACAAGCATGTTTTTCCCGTTTACTGTCAAAATATTTTAGACAAACTATAAGGACGCCTCATGTCTTTTGATTTATGAGCTAACTCTACAGTGGTATTTGGTTAAAAAGTCAAACCACTTGTTAGCTTTCTTTAGATTGCTTTGTTGATTTGTTTAACTGATTTTATACAACTGGCCTTCCAACCTGTTCATTTTATAAGCACTCTTCCGAATCAAACCAATGAAAAATAAGTACTCATGCAAGCAGTACAGTTATCTGTACAATATATATTGTGTATAAAACCTAAAGAAAGTCTAAATCAGGAGTGGTGCAAATATAGGAGTGAATTAATGTGCAGTAAAACCCTCTAATTATTGATTTAGAGCAGAAAAAATCAAGAGGTAGACAGTCAAATACCAAATTCAAGGCTTCAAACAGCAGTTCACAAACCAATAAAGGGTGTAACCATGGTTACTAGACAAAATGAACCAAACTGCACTGAAGGTGTTACTTTCACTGTCAGGTCAGAGAGTGACAATAATTCTAAGCCATCTCCATTTTTGTCTCATTCCAGACCTACGATTCCTCAACAATTCAAAAGTGTCTGCATTAACAATGCTGGTAATAGTCACTGACCTCCATACAGAGAAAAGCCACTTTTTTATGTGAATTTGTTCTTTAAGGAAACAAAATGAAACACATACATCATAGTGATATTTAATTTGTAATGAACAAAACAGAATTCATAAAGCTTAGAAGTCTTTGCTGCACAAAAATGGATGGATTATTTATATTTTCTTTTCCATAGTAGGTAAGATGAGGTGAGGGCTTCTCAAAAGCATTAAAAATACAGCACATACACAGTTTCAAGAAGCAAGAAAACAATGTAATAAACTCTTGATTGCCTTGATGTCAGATAATTCTATGCAATAGGTATGCAAGAATCCCAATCTCACATCCAACAGCACAAAAGAACAGCTGAAAAAGTAAAAATCTGAAATATAGTCACTAATGAGTTCTGGTCCTTGTTTGTCCCAATAAAAAACTATTGAATAGACCTACAAAAATATAATGAACAAATCCTGATTCATGACACTGAAGTGTTAGTGAAGAAAAAAAGAACCATACTGATGAAAAAGTCAACAACAATAACTTATTGATTTATTAAGTGGGCTGGGAATATTCTGAGAAATTCATGTTTCACAGGGGAATAAAAGTCCAGGCAAAGTATATTGGGTCGTTCCAAAGATTTGTGTAATCTGACTTGAAATAAATAATTATTCTTTAAATAAAACTGCAAACGTTCATGGACCGACCAGCACAATCATTACCAGGATTCACAAGGCTACAACTTTACAAACTTAAACCGGGACGTTCTACCTTTGTAGAGATACAAATAAATATTTGTCATTACCTTACCTCCTGCTGGCTGGCAATGCCAGAATGCAGCAGGACAAAGGAGGGCCCAGGCAGAGTCTGAACCCAAGCCTCCCAGGTGAGAGTCATGTGCATGGACCATTCAGGCCAAAGGGATATGTCTGTAGAAAAGTAGCCAGGGCACAATTGGAGGCATGGTGACAGGACCCTCAACTGTCACACTGACATTTATGTTAAAGGTCTTCACCATGCTGTTTACACGTTCCCCTTACATTTTGGTTTATTGGTGTTAAAGATGAGACAGTATAAAAGCGGAACGCCAGGATAACTCAACTTAACTCAACTTTATTTATAGAGCCCTTTAAAAAACAACCACAGCTGAAACAAAGTTCTGTACACAAACAGACAAAACCGTACTGAAGAAAATCAAATAAAAACAATGGATAACAAGAGTCAGACCTTTCTATGCAAAGTATTACGCATTGTCAAAAAAACTAACAAACAGATGACGCCTGTTTCCAGTAGTACTAAGATAGACAACAAGCCACAAGCTAATTTTCATCTAAATGAGCCATCTTTAGATGACACAGGTGTCTGCACCTGATGTGACTGTTAATTCACTGATCAAAAAGGTTTGTTTAGCAATCATGAGCAACTAAAACCGCATCATTTTAAACTTGCTTTAACTTAGATTTATTTATTTTTATGTTCTTGATGTTGTTTTGCATTGCAGTTTGTGATTTTTATCTTGAAAGGAGCTATAGCAATAAGCACTCACATGTATTGAGATGTTCTTGAGTGTCATAAGACGGTAATCTGACTTGGTGTAATTTCAGAATTTTGAAATTGTGACTGCTGTCAGTTTGCTGCTAGTTATGTTTTTTAGACACAAATCAAAGCTAAACAAAAGCCGAAACCTGCAGGTGCTACTTATCATTAATTTGATCTGTACATGGGCAGTTTGGAGGCTCTAGAAAGCTCAGAAGCAGAGCCGGTCTGGAGTTCTTGCAATATTCGTTAAAGAGCTGAACAAAAACTGCAAAGTTCTATAATTAGACAGCAAAACAGGACTGTCAGTATGCATTTTCATTGCCATCAAAATCCCTTGTTCTGTGTTTCTGCCTCCATCTGGTCTTTGCACTATTCAACAAGTTTTTGTCAAATTCTCATTTGAAACTTTTCAGACGATATACACAAGAGATGGCCTGCATCTTCACAGTAATGTCACATGGCACACACAAATAACTTTCATTCAAAGGGGAAGTGCTTCAGGATCTTTAAAAAGAAACATAAACTTGATTAGCCTTATTCTGAGTTATATCGTCCAAGTTATCTTAAATTTATATCTAATAGCAACTGATGCAACCATAAAGATATATCAGGTCTCATGTACGGAGAGAGGATTATTCTTAAACTCTACTGTGAGCAATGACCTATTCCCACTTTTGACTTCATCATCATACTACTACATGTTAGGTTTTCCAGTTTATTCTCAATTCTTATCCTCACCTTCTGCCGTCCTGCACTTTACAACACCAGCCTTGTGTTTAATTATTTGTTGAACTTCAGAAAATTAACACTGAGCACAAACCTCAGGGTTGCCTAACAATCCAGTTAAAATTGGGTGAATCGTACCTTAGAGGGGCCAGCCTCAATTAAAAGCTCCACATTTGTATTCGGCACAATGCATCCAGGGTAATGGAACAAAGAAACTGAGTGAAAACGGAGAAAAAACAAACACTACAGATATACACAAATTTATCTGCCAAGAAAAGTCTATGAAGCAAAGCCAGAAGGGATGTTGTTCCCCAAAACCTGCCTACCTCCCTCGAGTCCCCTCCTCCAACATAATGAGCCGGCCAGCGAAGACTGCCTCTAAACATAGCATTCTGGGGAATCCACCCACACAAAGGGAGGGGATAGGTCAATTTACTTACAGAGCTGAGCCACCCTGAGCGGATCCAACAGAGGTGAGCCAGAGACACTTGGATGCATGTCTTTAAATGACTGCCTGCAGGGGGACATGGAACCAAAAGCAAACCAAGCTGAGATGCAAGTGGAACAGGCAAAGAACAGATGGGCAGGGGGAGCACAGGCTGCATGATATTTCAAATGTGCATCTTTGTGTACACACACACACACAAATACATCACACGCACAGCCACAGAGCTCAGAAACAACTGCCACCCATCTACACAGATGCTGCATACCTCAAAGCTAATCTGACTAATAAGAGCTAAAGATACTGGCTAAAACCAGTCAGGAAATGAGCCAATCAAATCTCTGTTTGCTCAAGACCCTCAGTTGGTTCAGCCTTCTAGATCTCCAATTGTCCTTTCATCCCTTTTTACTATCGGGGCTCCTTCTATTTCCACATTGCCCATTTCTCCATTTCTCATCCTTTCTCTGTTGTACCTGCGCCTCCTGCCCCTTCCTTCCCTCTCCATCTCTCCTCAAAGGTTCTTTACAGAGGACACATCTTTCATACTTTGGCAGTAAACAATCTACCTGGTCCCTCACCTAATGAAGCAACCAGAGGGAAACTCACTCACAAAGTTATCCAGGTGTTACAAGTTACAGTACAAGTCCAGTAGGGTCTACATTTGTGAAAGTCTGCATACTAGGGGTGGTGAAAAAAATCACTAATAATCAGAATTGAGATTCTTGTTCATCAAGATTCAGAATCGTTTCGAAATTTCAAAGAATCAATTTTTTAAAAGGCTAAGAATGATTAGCTTGTCTACTTTCAAATGGGCTGTTAAGTGACAAAGACATGTTAAACTTTGGCAGGTTAGCTAAGGTTAAACAGTTTTTTGAGGAAAATGATCAGTTTTCTTTCAACTAATGAAACAATTCCTCAGAGTTGTTTCTGGCTTTTAGAGGAACAGAGTTAATCAGCATGTTTTGTTACTAAAAGAGGATTGAATGTGAATTAAGACTGGTTTGAATAAAGAATCAATACAGTATCGCATTGTTACCCCAAGAATCGGAATCGAATTGAATCATGAGTTGTTGCCAGATTCACACCCCTACTGCATACCAAATATTTGCTTTCAGTTTGTGGCTTTTATGCTGAACAAGTGCAGGATATCTTCATTTTGTAGTTGTTTACTTACAGTACATGTGTAAAATGGTCCTCTGTACAGGCTTCTAGGCATCACAACAATTCTACATCACTGGTGCCACGACTGACTATTTGGTGGTCATTAGAGATATACATACACATGCATGCCTGAAAATCAGCTCATTAAAACCACAATTTATTTATTGATCAATACAAAGGTCTACATTTTAGGTTGTATACAGTCATTTCTCTGCCAATTAAAACATCATACCATTTTACCGTTACAGTACGAGGCATACTGTGAGCATTACTGATAAGCGGCCTCATGAAGTCCCCCATAAAACTCAGGAATAAGTAATTGCCTCCTCCTATAGTCCTCCGCTCTAAGTATTTACAACACCATCACTGTATGACAGCACTTTTCCTCCTGAAATGCCAGCTTGTGTTTGGCTGATGTGGAGTTTTGCACTATTCAAAATGACACAAGACATAGTGGGTCCTTAATCAAACGTAACAGAAAAGCAATTCTCCCCAAGGTGACCTCCTTTTTACATCGCACCAAGTGACGGTAATGAGCATTTTAAAGCCGAAGCAGAGACAGGTAGCCCTCATTCTTTTCATCAGCTGTGCATTCATCACCAACATGTCGTTGATCTCAGTCAACAAAAAAAAAACACAACAACAAAAAATCAAGACAAAGCTGTAAATAAAGCTACACAAGCACATAATCAGAAGACAGAACTAACACAAGCACAGGATTACAATCAACATTTTGCGGTTTTCTTTTTCTCTTTTTTCAATAGTTGACGACAAGAGCATCGCCACTCATGTGCTGGAATAAGCTGGAGGCAGTGTAGCGTTTAAACGCGGGCAGAGTGAATCTGCTGTCATAAAGAAATAATACTCATTAGTTAACCAAGTAACCTAATCACACTGAGCTGCCCTCAAGTCTGCTTCGATAAATACAGCGCCGATGCTCACCTCCTGTAATGACGTCAATGCAACAATCATCGAGGAGCTCTTTCCCAGATAGCAGACAAACATGACCCGGTATCTTTGGGATCCATTTGTCTTTCCCTCTCTCTCTTGCTCACTGCTGAATCTTTATTGAATAAATGTTAAGGCGACCCAGGCACAGATGACACATTGCAGTTTACGAAGCTGGCCCTTAATTGAAGCCTATTTATCACTTAGGATGGCTGGATTTGCCAGTGAGGAGGATGAGAAGGAGAGCTGCTGAGGGGAAGGAACACCAACATACATTAAAAAGAGCTGCACTGACTGAGACCGGAATAGGCAGTGTAAAAACAGCGTTCACTCCTGTGATAACATGCATCAGATTATATAATCCCAGTCTTTCTATTAATGAGAATAAATTGAAGTCCTTATTTTGTATTTGGACTATTTTTCTACCAATTTCAATATAACAAAAATGACCACAAAAAATAAATGGTTTGAAGCCCCCATCGCTGGAGGACATGATGAATAGGAAAAACATGTAAGAGGTAAAATGTTATTTAATGGGAGTTTTTTTCGTGCTGTGTGTTGCGGTTGCAGAGTAAGCATGTTCAGCATCGACGCCACCAGCCTGAGGGTAAGTTGTTGTATGTCTGCATGTGTGCACATATTCTGCCGGAGTTTACTTAATGACATCGACCTGGAGCGTAATTAATCAGGCAAGCCTGGGTAGCACGTCAATCAGTGTTGTCTGTGACATGGTCATAAAGACCTGCTCACACACTCATACTCATGCAGGGAAACACACACAAACACTGAGTGAGGCGCTATAGATCTCAGGCATCTTTGGCAATATCTCCAAGTAGGTTTAAAAGAACGGAACAGACGATAGACAGCTTCAGGGTGAACTAATCCAGGCAGGGAGTAAATGTTTGGATAACCATCATCTGTTGTACTTCTGGTTATGGCAAGACTCACCAAGTAATAAACTAAAAAGACCAATTTCAGGTCATTGTCCAAGTGGATGTCTTTGGGATTTTGAGAAAAAGGACTCCTCAAGTTCACAGTGTACCTTGTGTTATCTTGAGAGCCATGGCTCAAAAAGTTTGGATGTGCTAATCCTGCACGTGTCATCAAAGCGTCTTCACTGATGGCAAACGTTGCACAAAAAAGCAGCTTTACAAGACCAAAATAACTTTAAAAGATTCAGCAGCACAAACAGAACATGGAGGTCCACCACTGTTTTGGGGTTATGTTTGCGGGTGTAAACAAGCCCAGATGACATGACAGATGTCTTTGTTGTGAAAAGATTTCAGTTCATGTTGACACAGACAGGATTCGCTTTGAGTTTCAAGGAAATTTCATTCTGGAGTCCATCTTCAATTTTCTTTTGCAGTTTTCTCCCTCGTAACTCTGTTATCATGTAAACAAGTGACCAAAACTCAACAAAAAGTTTGTGTTTTATTGTCTCAATGTCATTGTGTAAACGAGGCCTATGAGGCCGAAGATGTAGGGCAACTATCATCACTTCACATCTCTTATAATCACATGTAAATAATAGAACAACACCAGAATAGACAACGTTTGGTGATGTCAGGAAATCATTACACAGACCCGTCTCACCAGAAATTGATAAATATGTAAGCCTGTCCACAAGTCCAAAACACATACGCCTGGCCAGAAACTGTGAAACAGCAATGCATCCCTAGCATGTTGTTTAGTGAAAAATAGCATCCATGTTAAAAATGGCAGGAATCCTGTACCATGGATACCAAAATGTGAAGCCTCTTACCATGCTTATTTCCAAAACCTAAACACATAGTTGGTAAAGTTTGAAGCAAACCATTCAGATTTAAAGTGTAATCATACAAAGGACAGTCAAAGATGAGCGAATGGGCTTCCAATCCAGCTGTCTTGTATGAAATCTTAGTCCACCTCCCGTAGTGTCTATGTGCCCAAATGAAGAGTGTATCTAAACTGTCTGGTAAGGGTTAGGAGGACATGAACATTGTGAAAATCTGTTGCATTATCATGCAGCATGACAAAGGAAAAAACATCACACGGAAAACCAACAGCTAAGATGTTACTCCAGTTGTACACACGTACCTACTGTAGATGTTGAGACAGAGCAGAAGAGAGTAAAGAAACTACTGCAGCCATAAGGTTGAGACTTTCATCAGTATCTGAAATGAACTTCTTGACTGTACAGCACAGGGTACTGGTAGATACAAAAATCTAGCAATTTGGTATTATCATCCACTTTAATAATTTGCCTGACTGTGTAACCTGTATACTTGTTGCAGTATTTCTTATAGATAATCCAAAATCTTGAATGAATGCATGGGTGGAAACTAAAACTATATCTATTGATCAACCATTAATTACTTTAAATCATATCTGAAACTCCACTGAATGTATTTGCCAAAAAATACTGTAGCCTTAGGTACCAACAAAAAAGCATCTCTGAGGGTTTAGAAAACCTATACAGATGCCTCATTTTGTTCAATTTAAACCGAACCTCTTCATCAGTTTTTCCTTTCTCCACTGCCATTATCCTCTTCTTTGCATACTCCATTACCTCTCATCCTTACTCTGCCTCTAAATGTTGTTTGTTGCCTGGTCAGTGTTACAGTCAGATGGTGGGTTAGATGGTTAAGAGTTTGACAAGAAAGGTCACAGCTATAGGAGGGAGAGAAGAGGCAGGTCTCCAAGTGAGAAGTGAAGGTAAGGAATGAAAATAATGCAATTTTGTTAGTGTATGAAACAGAAGCGCTGTGCTTGAAAACTTCAAACAAAAGACATCAACAATCACCTTAAGGATCTGAACATTTTATTTTTGAAATATATGGATCAAACAATAATGTATTTGAACTATTTTCAGCATCAAATTACCACAACTTCAAACTAGTCTGTGTTCTCCTGATATGCACAGGGAATTACAGTGTGTACTTGTTAAAATCTTAAAAGACCATTTAATATTCATACCACAATGTGTGCAGCCCGCAGGGGGCTGCAATGAAATAAAAGGGGTTTTATCACACACACACACACACACACACACACACACACACACACACACACACACACACACACACACACACACACACACACACACACACACACACACACA
>JAVQJG010007830.1:0-13511 GCA_036024015.1 Craterocephalus amniculus | reverse complement strand
AAACATAAAAATTTTAAAGCAAGCCATTTTTATTTTGATGATGCTTCTTAGAGCAGCAGCAGCCTGTCTGCAGCGGCAGGTAGCAGCGAGTGGCTACCGTCTGTGGAAGAGGAAAACAGAGACGTGGACGAGGTGGAATCCGCTCTGTGAGTCACGTACCAGAAGAAGAGCAAACTGGAGTCCTTTTCGGTCTCGCCGCTCTCTCCACCTTGGGAATGCCAGACCAATATTAATCCGCGTTTTGTCCTTTTCCTTGAAAAATAACGTTGTTTCTTGGAGGTAATATTGGCTTCTTGTTGTCTTCGGACGGACGCTTCCCACTTCTACCGGCGCGAGTCTCTGTCATCTTGCGCCGTAACTCCGCCCTGTGGCGGCTCGTTATAAGGACGGGGGCATGCACGTGCGGCCGGGCCGGCTAGTGAACACAGAGCTGGAGATCAACACACAGAGGCGCTGTGTAACGTCGCGCTATACTCCAGATGAAAATACGCACCCGGTTCTTTACAAAAAGATTTTTTAATTCCTTCAGTGTGAAAACAATGAATTTTGGTTTTAGCTCCTTTATTGTTTCCTTTTCAGCAGCAAGAATTCTGCCTAGTTCCTCATAAAGGTGTATTTGACGTGATTACCTGTTAGAATGTATCAAAGTAAAAGTTAAGTTGGTGTTTTGATTGAAGCTGGAATGAAAATGAGGAAATAGCGCCATCATGTGACAAACTAAAGAACTTCTCTCCTTGTAGTCAGATTAGTAAACCCTTCCTTCTAGGATAGGATGTCACCTCTTATCTCAAATGGCCAGCAGCTATTGGTCAGAACGAGCAGCGCTGGCTTGTTCAAAAGAGGTGTGCCAACTCATTCACGCTCTTACCTCTCTTACACTCTCTTCTTTACTTAGTTTTGTTCTCTTCTCTTGTTTTCTTACTCGCTTAATCTTGTTTACTCTCTTGTTTTCTTGTCTTTTGTCTCCGTCCTTTGTACTTTGTTTTTCTCCACGTGGCTCAATTCAAATCAAGTCCTTTTGTTCTTTGTGCGCAACAGATCTTAATTAAGTTCGAACCTTAAATGACTCTATTATCTGCGTCTTTTGCAAGCATTACAAGTTCTGAGACAACTTTAATTAAACCGTAAATAATTCTATTTTGTACTCATTCAGACCCAACGCCACCAAACGCCAGTTCCTGTCTGGAACTCCGCTGGTGGATTACCGACCTCAGAGTAGCTCCTGGCCTGCTTCGGACAGACGCCGACAGTACCAGACTGTCCAGCAACGGTCCAACTCAACTTACCGAACCAGGAGAAACCCATCGGGTTTCGACCAAGCTTCTGGAACCAGCGTCACAGTAAGGACCGACATAGCGCTCTGAACAAGTGGTGTCATCTGGCGTTAAAGGTAAATTAAACTAAATTATTCAATTTAATTTCTCATCCAAATTTAATATCATCAAAAATATCATTAGGAATACTTTGGACAATCATTGAAATATACTTAGATCCAAATAATTAGAAACTGTTCCTTACTTCCTCCTTTGCATTCCAGCTCACGTGAGTAGAACCCCACGTACACACATACTGTTTGCCATTTAACTCGTAATTTACAGATAACCTTGTATTCAATATTCATCTGCTTGTTTCTGCTGTTTACCATTGCTGTTATAAATGTGTGTGATCACCTTAGACACAGTTGTTACTTTCTGAATGCATATTTAAGGATTAAAAGAAAAGCATTGAGTGTGGACATACAGCACATGCTCAGTCTGGAAACGTAGCACATGTTAATGTTAGCTAGCTACACAGCAGATTTTCACAAGTAATAAAAACAAAAACGAGTCTTTAACTTTGTAAAAACATGGCGAAATGACTCCTTAACAATAAATACACAACCAAAAGAGAGTCATCTTTGCTTTGATTCACTGTTCATTAAGTTAATAATAACTTTGTAAAACATATCTACATGCATGTTAATATAGACATACATAATAAAGGCTAGATGCTTCATGGTGGGGTTTTGGACGTCATCATTCGCGGCCTTCTTACCACAGACCAGGTGGAATCTGAGGAAAAGTGATATTCTTATCTATCCTTAAATAAATCACATTATTATCAGAAGTGATGTCAAATGTAACGTTTGGGAGACCAAACTGTTCAGAAAAATACTTTGTGAGAAGAGTTGATCTTTTAAAATGTCCAGAACACATTACCACAGTGCCATCTGCTGGCCATAAAATGTTACTCCAAACTTAACAAACAGGAATGTTTTCATCCATTTTTGATCATTTTTATCTGCGGAAACTTATTAAGTTCAGTTCAGTTTTATTTTAAACACATTACAAAGTTTGATTTAACATAAACGCTTGTCCTTTAGTATATAAATTGCCTCTGTATGTTTATTTTCTTACAAAACTCCACTTTTATTATTATCCATAAGTATCGATTGTCCCAACCGCGTGTCTGATGTTTATAACAAATCAAGCGGTTTAAAAATCGGTATAAAATTGAGCAAGTTATGGTTATTTAAAAACTACATGTCCCATTAAATCAACGTTAAAAGTGAGCGAGCTGCCTGTGAAAATATGGCCGCCCACCGCGGACGTTCCACTCCATTGGCCGGCAGCGCGGGCGACTTATCTAGCCTTTATTATGTATGTCTATGGTTGTGGCTGTGAAGGTGTGGGCAGGGATGATTGACACTCACCAAACGCTGACCTACAAGCTAACAAAGCTAACCCGCAGCTAATGGGAGCTAACCAGCCCACAGAGGCAGGCGGGTTAAAGATACTGTAGGAAGCACTGTTAGCCGGCTAAAAGTTGCGGTTGTGCCACTCTTGGCCGCATTTTCCATTATATCTACCGCCTGTCATTCAAAAAGACACGCCCATAATTAATGAGGAACTTGAATTTGAGGAGCTAGAATTTTTTTCACTCCCCCCACAGTTAAACCTGACACTTTAAACCTAAAATGGTTTTTGAACCAGGCAAACATGTTTTATTCTGCTGTAAAGTTGACCTTTTTAACATGCAGCACCTAGTGGAGGAGGGGGAAACTGCAGTTTCTGGCACTTCCGCATGGGCTTCATGTTTCTAAGCAGAAGGTTGCTGCTTGTTTCAGATGCTAATCACCACTGATGTTAGTTAGATGCTTTGCAGCAGGGAAACCCCTAAAACCTGCAGGACTGAGGATCCCCATGTTAGGCAATGTGCCGTTATCATTGTGTTTACATCGTGACTGCACAGCGCCTTCGACATCTCCAGGTTCACATCCTCGGTTCCAGCTCTGCTGTTATTGCTGTGTCTGCACTGTAAACAGGAGCTCTGTGTCAAGAATGTGGGCTGTGCTTCTGCTCTTGTGCTTTTCCCTGCAGATAATGACTCACTCTTAACATAATGTCATAGCAGGACCGACTTCAGAGACGACGAGCATCACTTCATTAACAATCACAGCTTCTTGAGACGTTAGCAGAAGTTCATTAAACCAAATATGTTGGAAAGAGTGGCTAATCGCTTAAAAGAGTCACATTTTTGGCTTCTGATGTCCCAAAGAGATTAAACAGACAGTATTTATCCGAGTAAGAAAAAAGCAAATGTCACAAGTCATATTTCACATCATTGTTTGGTTTGTTTCCGTGACTGTAAGACGCTGTTAGACGCAGCAGCATGCCGGCTCTCATGATAATGGCGATGACTCCCAGGAGCATGACTGTTTCGGTTTGTTTGTGAGGTCTGGATGTTTGGGGTTTTCTGGAGAACTCACAGGTTCCTTCTCTGTGTTTGCGCCTCAGAACCTCCTGCTGCTGAACCCGACGGAGCGCTTTCTCACAGAGCAGTGCCTGAATCACCACGCCTTCCAGACCCTGCGGCTGGTGGAGCGGCCCGGCCCGCCCACGCCCACACCTGTACGCTCCTCCAAGAGAAAGCCTCACCACGGAGACAACAACACCCCCAGCAGGTCAG
Organism: Craterocephalus amniculus; assembly: GCA_036024015.1. Taxonomy (NCBI): domain Eukaryota; kingdom Metazoa; phylum Chordata; class Actinopteri; order Atheriniformes; family Atherinidae; genus Craterocephalus; species Craterocephalus amniculus. The sequence goes on along the minus strand of JAVQJG010007830.1, from coordinate 9,563 downwards.
CAGGGAACATTGTCATTTGGATAAACTTGTCATTATCTCCATCTTAACGAGTCTTTTTATCCACATGTGACCAGTTGTGTTGTGGGTAGCACCATCTTGAAGATCTTTATCCACATTATCTGCAACAGTGACATTTTAGCTATATGTCTTTCCCTTATGAAAATTTAAAATATCAGACATTTTCTGTTTGATTTGGCTCTGATTTAAACTAAAAGTGTCCTGTAAGGGTCTGGCCTACTGAAAGCTATCTGGATGATCATGTCTGAAAGTATTACAGAGCCCACCTTTACTTCATTATTTGTGCAATGAATTCTGGGTCAGTGATGTCATCCGACCTTCTTCCATGGATATTTTTGCAGCTGGTGCATCGCTGAGAAAATTGCAGAAGTTTTGTAGTGCAGTGTAGTTTTGAGGCATGTTGAAGCTTTAAGCCTTTGCACTGTCTTTGTATTAGGGCCTAAATATGTACAGTATGTTATAGCATTGAAATAACCAGGGTCAAAGTAGTTACAGCCTTGCTTTGAGCTTAAAGTTGTGTAAAATCTACAAATATATATATATATATATAAAATATTTTTTTAAAAATGAAAACACTGAATATAAAAAAAAATGGAATTTGGGAAAAAAAGAAAATGGATTTCATGGGGCTCTATTTATTCTTTTTTGGTTTCTGGCTTCTGATTTGTTTTTTTACCCTTTAGCTATCGTTACCCAAACCGCATCTACCTCTAGTGAATCCCTTCACACTTGCTGCTGCTGGCATCAATTGATTTTTCTGTTTTTATTTTAGCCTTTAAAAAAAGAAAAGTACAGATTAGAGTACCGAAAAAGTACCGGACCGTTAAGGAGTATCGATAGATCCTTAACAATACCCATCCCTAATAAGGAGACATTAAATCATGACTTTCCAGGTCCGACTGGTGTTTCCAGCCTAAGCTGACAAACTTGCAACGCCTGAAACAGAACTGTTTTACTCCTGTATGTCTGTTTCTCTAATTTTATTTCTGTTTTATTACTCTCAGTTTTACAGCACTTTGGTCAACATTTTTTGTTTTTAAATGTGCTTATGAATAAAGTTGAATTGACCTGACCTGCATCATACCAGATATTATAAAGAGATATAATCAGTTCCTCAATATTTCTTTTTTTTCTGCTATTTTCTTTCACGACTTTTATTTCTGGTTCAGAAAACTTCTTCTAGCGGTATCGGCCACGAGCAGCTTAGCCTACACCGCCGGCTTACGGCGCTGCTAGAATCACTTTTTTATCACTAATTTTTGGCTTCATTAATGAATCAAAACTGAACTATGGTTCTTTCACTTTTAGTTTCTTAATGAAAGGCAAGAAGGAAAGGAGAACAAGTCTTTACAGCTTTCAGATTCCTACATGTATGCAGATGTATCGTCGTCTTGCTTGAGCCATCTCTTACTTCTGATACCCTCACTGAGCTTACAAGTGTCTTGAACAAAACGGTGTGTTTATTATAATGATGAAGGAAAGTTGTCTATATTCTGCTCTGTGTGGTTGATGCTGAGAGGACATTTTCTCTCCTCTATGGCTCTACTCTTCTCTCTAAAGTCCTCAAGTGTCGTCTCAACCACTTCCACTGCTCTCACATTCGGGCCAAGCAGACGTTAGTTTATCTCCCTGTAGGATGTTACTCTGATAGACACACGAGAATTTAGTCAAGCTTTTTTTTATTTAGGTCCTCCTGCCAATTTTTGTACATAAAATTACATGTAGATGCTCAACCCTTTTAATCCCAGTTACCATGGCAATATGATGTGTCCTGGACAGCCTCAGCTGAAACAAACACAACAGAAACTATTTTACGTGTTTACCCTTTTTCATCCAACCGTTTTTTTCTATTTGATAATTAGTTATTAATGCTTCTATTTAACTCATATCCTCACAAAACCATGTCCAGCTGACCTGCTTTGTGGTGCCAAAGTGCATCAAAAACATCCTCTTGGCTTTATTTCAGTCATAAAGGACCAATATTTTTCTTTTCACATAGCTAGTAATCGATCAGCAGGCTGCTCCTGCTTGGACATTACTGTCAATTTAAGCTATATAATGGATCAGAAGTTTGATGAGAAGTAGCGTCATCATCATTTCCAGGTCAATATAGAGGTATCATAGTGATAGCAATCTTTTTTTATAACAAAAAAGTGCTGAATAATGGTGTTATAATGGATCCGTCATGGTGGATTTTCCATATAGAGTCTCTGAATAAACACTACATTTTGTGGCTGGATCGTAAACCTCCTGGACGAGACATAAATACCTGAAAAACTTCTGTAGATCACTTAAAGGGTGAGATATCCAATGCAGTTACACACTCAGGCGTTGGTGATCTCGTGGAGATTATAAGGTATAAAACAGACTGGCATTAGTTTTCTCCACATCTTAAAGGGATACTGTGTAACTTTTGGCCACTAGGGGGCTAAACCCGTAACTTCCCACAGGCCACCCAACATTGTTACAAAATGAAACAGTCTTTCTTTTTCTGGGCTCCTCAGTCTTCACCTTCTTAATTTGTTCAGATTTGACCAACTTCCAAAGAAAAAGTAGCACGAAGCTCAGCCCGCTGTGTTTTATGGCTGAAGAGCAAAGCGCTGGAGGTCACATGATCCACGACAGACGGATCCGCTCATGCCATTTTGCATGTCTGGTTTTTGAAGAGGGCAGCCCTTCAGAGAGCCGACGAGTCAAAAAATGCACTGACCCAAGAAATCATCCATGAATTCTCACATTAGGCTGATAATGTGGTTAAAAGTGAAATTTTGGGGGAAATTACAGGTTTAGGACCCCTAGTGGCCAAAATTAACATAACCGTTGAATCGACTCCAGGCTCAACCTGTATTAGGTAATATGTTTCCATGTTCTGTGTTTTTGTGTAGGAGCCATGGAGGGAAGAGCTCAGGAAGTCACCGCTCCAGTAGCAGAGAGTGCTCCAGCTTACCCCGACACGAGGACGTCCACCCGAACAACGACAGTTTCCTCAACGGCAACATGCCCGCAGCCATCAACCTCAGCCCGACCCTGCATCCCAAGAACTACCAGCCGCAGATCTTCAACCACTCCACCGCCTGCAGCATGGACCTGGCCAGCAGCAACCTGCCTCACCTGCACGGCCTCGGCGACGCCAAGGGTAAGGCCGACTTCGAGATGAACTTGGGATCCAAGGTGTCGGACGGTCCCGGAGCCAAGTACCTCAAATCCAACTTCCGCTCCCAGCAGAACCGCCACTCTTTCGTGGAGGGGAAGACCAACACGCTTCAGTCGGGGGAGAAACACGGCAGACACAGCTTCATGGAGTCCCACGGCTCCACGCCTGCCTCTTCCAAGTTTGCCTACCTGAACTTATCCAAGAGCTACGGGACGCTCAGCGATGCGAAGTCAGTGGGGAACTTAAACGATGTCCACCTGTACGCGGACGAACCCACGTCTCGCTATTTTCCCTCCAGCTGTCTCGACCTCACAGCTCCGAGCAGCCCGGCGTCCCGCAGGGTGGAAAGGCTGGGGCCCGGCACGGGGGGTCGAGGAAGCATGCGTTCAGAAAGAGAGAGCAACACGCTGGACTCCTCCTACAGACGCTCCTCCACCCGCCATAAGACCTCGGAAGAGGCCAAGTCGCCGGATGCCCTGGATCCCGGGGAAGGTAGCATGGAGAGGAGCCACGGCCACTCGCTGTCCACCCCGCATGACCCTCTATCCTACGGACAGGGCTACACCAGCCCCTTCTCCTCTCAGCAGCGACCGCACCGCCACTCTATGTACGTACGGAGGGATCACCAGAGGACACATGGTGCAGACGAGGGGCTGTCAGTCGGACAGGGAATGCCCACCAGAGCCAGCAGCCTCCAGCTCCTGTCTCCGCAACTGCAGCACCGCACGCTGCCCCGCCATTCTGGAAGCTCGTCCAGGGAAGAAGACATGAGCAGGGTCAGTAATCAGGGGCTGGGACCATACGCTTTCCTTTACGAGGTTTTGGTTGCCGATTCAATTTAATTTGCGCTTCTCGTGATATTGCTTTGTGTAGAAAAAGAAAAACTTTTTACGAAAAATCTTTTGGTTATTTTTTGTTTTCTTGATTTCAATTAAGAAAAAACAACACAGAAGTCAGACCCACATTCTGCTGCTATAATTACTGATAAGACAAAAAAAATAATGAAAATACATTAAAAAAATTATTTAAAACTTTTTTTGCATTTATGTGAAAAAAAGATTTATTTTCAAATTGTTGAAAAAAAATCCCAATATTTGATTTTTAAACAAAATCTATTTAAAAATTATGAAATAAAAAATCCCAAAATTCGATTAATAAAAAAAATCTATTTGAAAATTGTGAAATAAAAAAATCCAAATATTTGATTTTTTAAATGGATTTAAAAATTGTGAAATAAAAAATCCCAATATTCAATTTTTAAAAGTAAAAATCGATTTAAAAATTGTGAAAAAATGTACCGATATTCAATTTAAAAAATCCCAATATTTGATTTTTCAATTCGAATTTCCCACCCTTAGTGATCAGCCCCCAGCAAAAGTTTTCTTGTTAGACTGTAAGCTGCCTCATGTTATTTTGTGTATTTATATATATACTGTATATACATATATAGTATATATAGTGTGTGCATGTGTGTATTTGTATGTGCTGCAATGCTGAGCTCTCTTCACGCTTCATCATGTCTCCATTAACAGAGCGAACAGGCACCCACTGAGGTCACCCACAGCAGACCCCCAATAAGGGATTCCACCAGGGACAACGCCGCATCTTTTCACACACAGCGGCAAAAAAGCGAGGTCCGACATTCTGCCTGCACCCACCACTCCCCACCCACATCCAGTCTTCCCAGAGAGCGGATGTGGGTGGATACTGCTGTCATGAACTGCTATCCGTCTCTCTTTCTCTGTCTCTCTGCATCAGATGCCTCCTCATTTTCTCTGTTGCTTTGCTTCCCTCTAATGTGACTTCTTACGATAGCTCAGCAAAGCTCGTCATTGCAGCAGGTTTCAGTTTGATTCAGAAAGGCATGCATAGCCTCCGCAGATGTTTTATAATAACACCATTTGTTAAGTCAATAAGCCCCCATGTCTTTTTTTCTGTTTCTTCAGGTAAATATGTAAAATTTCAGATGGAGGGGCATGCACTGAAACCGTGGTTTTTACATGATTGGCTCTTCTGCTGTGACACAGGTTGGATTATATCACGACCAGCAAACTGAAGATGGGGGCTCTTCCAAAGAGAACCGCAACATCTACAGCGAGTCCATGCCGAGGCGGGTGGGCAGCTTCTACAGAGGTTTGTTAAGTCAGGACTGGACTCAAAAAGTCAGTTTGCACACTGTTTTTTCTTGCTGCTACATTTTTTATTTGATATCACATGTAATTTATTCTTATGTAGTTAAATAAAAGTTAAACACAAAATTTTGTCAGTGATATTAAGTAACTGCTGCAAAGTCAGTGGAGTGGAGCATTTTGGTCAATGTTTCAAAATGTGCTTAGAAATAAAGTTGACAAAACTTTAAATTTCAAAATCTATACTACTAAAGGAATACGTAAAATGCTAGAGTAACTTTCCAAAATCAATTTCTCTCTGGGAATAATATAGTATTTTTCATTTAATATTCATTTGGGCATCACCATTTATTTGTGTATCACCATCAACACATTTTATTATCTGGGCCAAAGTGCCATTTTAGCTAAGCTAGTTAGCACTTTGTTAACTTAGGTAAACTTGCGTATATATTGTTAGTTAAGCTGATCTAGCAGGTACTGACATCTTAGCTAAACTTGCAGTCACACTATTAGCTAACCTAGACTAGCAGACAAAGTTTTAGATAAGCTAAACTAGTAGATACAGTTTAAGATAAGCTAAACTAGTAGACACACTATTAACTAAGCTAAACTAGCAGTCATACTATTAGCAAAGCTAAACTACTAAAACAGATTGTTAGCTGAGCTGAACTAGCAATTACAGTGTAAGATAAACTAACCAACACACTGCTAGTTTAGCTAAAAGTTATAATATTTTATGTACACAATAAGATACTTTTAAAGGAGCAATACCTGATATTACGTCTGGCTATTTTAGTTAGCGAAAACGGCTAGTTTTTTAGCTTTGGCGTGACGCTGTTTCTCTGCCAATGGGGTTAACTTTCGTAACGTCCGTATTCCCAAAGGGAACGTTCTTACTGGCTGATCGGAATCAGCTAAAAATGAGCCGCTTTCGCTAACTAAACTAGTGGGACGTAATAATGGGTATAGCTCCTTTAAAGTACGTAACTATATAAAAACAAAAAGTTACTGTAGGTTACACATCAAGAGACATCATAAATGGCTAATATAAGTTTTTGGGTTTTTTAAAAAAAGATTTTTGATTGCATTCAGTCTTTTTTTGTTGAAAAAGAAAAGTTGGAATTTAATTTAACTTTATTTCATCTTCAAAATGTACTTATTTTGATTGCATGTAGTCATGGTTAGAATGCTGCCTCATATTCTTCTTTTGTTTGAAGCAGTAGTTGTGTATTTGCAAAAATCAAAGTTATGCAAATGAGGACGCAATATATAGCATACCACAAGGATATTTCAAAGGCATATATATTTGGTTATCCAACATATTTAATTTTAAGGCCCTTGAACACCATTTACAATGCCAGAGCTATTGTTTTTTTCTACTGCAATAACATCAACCAAGCACAAGCCCTCACTGTTTGTGCATTATATATCAACAAAAAGTGTTTTTATTATTACAATTCATCATAAGACTAGAATATTAAATCAAAATGATCTAAGATAAATATGATTTTGAAATATTTTCTATTAATATCCCCAAGCAGGCTAAAAGTAAATCCATTTTCAACAATAGTTTCAAAGATATAGATGTTCTGTTATGTTTGTTGCTTTTATGTCATTTCGACGTCACAGTGAATGGGCCACCACATAGACCCTTAATTCTACACACAGTACCATTTAATGGACAAAATTTAAGTTCCCAGCTGCAAATTACTACACCGACATAGCAGGATTCACCACATTCTCCTTTTTAATATTTTAGGAATTTTTATTTTGTTTTTCTCCACTTTATCTATTTAAACATTTGCCAGGCCTTTTCTAACAAGCATAATGATTTTATATTATATATAGTTTTGCGCTTGCAGAGCCTAATTTGCTGTTCTAGCTGCATATAGAGGAGAATGACCCTGTTTATTGCGTTCACTGAACAGTTCCTTCACCCCGGCCAGACAACTCCTTCCACGACAGCAGGGGCCAGAGCCGGGGCTCCGGCTTGTCCGGGGATGGCAGCAGTTTGACAAATCACTCCAAACGTCAGCCTGCATTTGACCCCTGGTAATTATATCACACTACCAAAAATACTTTATTCTTTTTGCCAAAGTACAGTTGTATTTTTCTAATCCTTGACAGCATGACAGAAGCACTAATTAGTTCACTGCTTGTTGCTGTTGCTGTCAAAATTCGCTGCACGACGGCCAGACAAACACGTTGGGTTTGACACACATCATCATGTCCCTGAAACGTCATGTTTCAGCCCTTTCTCCTTTATTTTTCAGGAATGGTCCAGATACTGTAGTCTTAAATGCATCTGAGCCATCCAAAGAAAAGGAGAAGCAGGGTTTCTTCAGAGCAATAAAAAAGAAAAAGAAAAAATCCCAAATGGTAAGTTATCCGCTGAGTACCTCCACAGACAAATGGACTGCTTTGGATGCAGAGTTTACTGCCGGTGGCATCAATGCCTTCTTTGTTGTCTGTCTACTTGCTGGATCTTGGTATTCTTCGCCTCTACAGAAACCATTTGTTCCTGTTTTCATGTGCACCGTGCTTACCTGTGCCACCAGTCATGTGCGTTTGTATTACAGATGGAAGTCCTTGATGGAAGGCCCCCTGTCATCAAGAAATGTCTTTTCCCTCTGTTTAGTCCAAAGAATAACATAAAACATAGATCCTCAGTGAGAGTCCTCCCTGTAGTGTCCTCTCCCATGGTACATGCTGTTTTACAGTATCACCTCCTACCTCCATGTCTCACAAACATTGCATGCGTCTCCAACATTAATCAGCACATTATTATTTGTTTTAGCCTGGTTTGCTTTGTTTATATCCTAACAATATAGTCGTGTCTGATTAATAAAAACAAATGCTATCAAGTCAGATCCATTTACACAGACAATTTTAGTGCAACTCTTAAGAAAAAGAAGGAAAATCTACAAAAAGACCTGGATTTTTTAGATAAAAAAAAGAGTGAAACGTTTGAAGTGATGGATCTGACAGGTAGCATCTGATGTGAATCAGATTTTAATAAAAAATCAGCCACAACCCAACAGCACGTCTCTGGTCAAGCTGCAAGAGCTGAGGATGAGTGAGAGGCTTTGCATACAAGCATATATACGAATGTAAAATTTGCAACATCAACCAAAGCTTGCGATGAGCTACTAAAAGTGTATTTAAGCCCTTGTCTTGATTACAGAGTAAAGATGAAAGAAGGGAACAGAAATAGTTCCTAATTATAAAGGAATCCACGTTTTGACGTGTTAAACTGTGAGAGTAATGGTTTGGTATGAAACTGGTGTATGAGACTCCGTTCATGTTTCTATTTATAAATGACAGTTTGTTCAGATGCTGGGAGAAGGAGGGGGGGTTACTGCTAAAGACAGAGCACAAATAAACACAATCTGGCCAGGGGACAAACTAATTTCTGCTTTGTGAAGATGGTTTGGAATTGAATTGTCTTGTCTCCTCCTCAGGAACTGCTTAGGGTTTTGTTTTAGATGCATGCTGTGTTGTATTTATTTATTTATTTTCTAATTACCTGCACTTGAAACTAATCAACACTAATGTCTGTCTCCAAAATAACTTCACTAATATTGATAATAACATGCGTCTAGGATGGCATGAAGCTCTCAGATCTCTCTTCGGATTGAGATGTGGTTGGATTGTTCATTTGTTTTCTGTGCGACAGGCTCAAAGTGAAGGTATGGATACCGTCATCCAGAAGTCCTCAAGGTCCTCAGGTCATCAGAGCAGTCGCCACAGGTCCCGCGACAAGAGCAGAGACCGGAACCAAGAGCGAGAGCGCGACAGGGACAAGGATTGGCCGCCCGAGAAACTGTCAGATTCACACTCCCCCGTGAGTAAAAAAACCTGCGTTTGAAACAATTTCACTATGCAGATTGTTTAAAATGTCTCAAGTGTAGGGATGTAACGATTCCCTCAATTCACGATTCAATTATATTCTCGATTGCGATTTTTTTCCAACAAAATAAATTTTATTTTGTTGTCGTTGTCGTTTGTTGTCATTGATTTTCCTTTTTCTGCATCGATTGCCATTTAAACCAGTTTAAATCAACTTAGGGCCTTTTCACATGGCGTGCTCGGGCCCGTGCGGTGCCCGGGAACGATTACTCCTGAGTTGTGTTCACATGCCAGTAGGGCTGCCACAATTAGTCGACTAGTCACGATTATGTCGACTATTTTAATAGTTGACAACTAATTTAATAGTCGAAGCTTCGTTATTTTAAAAAGATTCCTGCGTCTCCCAAACCCTC